>CAUYQV010174070.1:0-10960 GCA_963574575.1 Galagoides demidoff | reverse complement strand
TGATACAAATGTCTTTGTTGTAATGCAATTTTTTGTCATCTGGGAATATACCTAATAAAGGAATTGCAGGGTCAAATGGCAGGTCGATTTTTAGTTCTCTAAGTGTTCTCCAGATGTCTTTCCAAAAGGAACATATTAGTTTACATTCCCACCAGCAGTGTAGGAGTGTCCCCTTTTCTCCACATCCACGCCAGCATCTTTGGTTTTGGGTTTTGTGATATGGGCTAATCTCACTGGGGCTAGATGATATCTCAAAGTAGTTTTGATTTGCATTTCTCTGATGATTAAGGATGGTGAGCATTTTTTCATATATCTGTAGGCTGTGCGCCCATCTTCTTCGGAGAAATTTCTCTGCAAGTCCCTTGCCCACCCTGAGATGGGATCACTTGTTATTATGTGCTTTTTATTCATTTTACTTTTTCTGTCTGTCGTCTTGGCTTCTGTTTTGCCTTTCTTTAGATCAATTGAAATTTGTCTTTAAATCAATTTGACTATTTTTCTCATAGTTTTTCCTATTTTCAAGCTATACATACCATGTTTTTTAATGGTTAATCTAGCTATTTTAATATGCATATTTGACAAACTGAATATCTTTACTTGCCTTGTGATAAATAAGATACTTTTATGCTGACCACTTATCAATATTTTTGCTTTTATAACCCAATATTTTAGTTCTGCCCCAGTTTGTTCACCCTTCAAGTTAGACTATATTATTTTATTTAATATAGTTGATTTGTTAAGATTGTCCATTTATTTACCAATATTTTACTCACTGTCCCTACTTGTATCACATAACTTCCACCTAGAAAATTTTTCTCTTATATGAAATATGTCCTTTAGCCTTTATTTTACTGATATCTTATTGATTATAAGTTATCTCAAATTTTCTGTGTCTAAATGACTTAATTTTGGGCTGCTTCTTGAAAGATCAGTTTTCTGTGCATATCATTTTGTTAGCACTTATTTTCTTTCAGGACTCTGAAGCTATGATTTTTAAAATGCAGTTATGAAGTTTTATTAGTCTAGTTGCCACTTTTCTGTAGGTGATCTGTATTTTCTCTCTAGATGCTTTCACACCTTTTTTTTTCTCTGCTGTTCTAAAGTTTTATGATGTTAATAAAAAAATCTGGGATGTTGGACTTCTTGGGTCTTAGGATAGGAGTCCTTTTATTTATTATCTCTCTGAATGTTGTCTTCTACTCATCTTCTGTATTAATTCCTTTGGAATCTCTAATTAGACGATTGTTAGACTTTGTCACTCAATTATTCATACATCTCCTTCATTTTCTTTAGCTTATTTTCTCTCTGGTCTACATCATAAACAGTATTTTTCAATCTCTCTTCCAGTTCACCAGTTCTTTCTTTAACTATATCTAATCTCTGACCAAATCTATCTAATGAGGTTTTAGTAGTGATTACTATAATTTTATTTCTTGAGGATTTTGGTTGCTTTCGAATTGGTCTTAATATTCTATATATTCTCTATTTATCATCCTTATTTTTGAAGTACTATTTAATTAAAAATATATATCAAACACAAGGATTTTGTGTTCCATGTTTACTTGTCTCCATTTCCAGAATTTTTGCTGGTCTGATTCTGCTGATTATTTTTTCTATTGCATCTCAACTGTTTGCCTTGTTTACTTGAATGTTTTGACTCCAAGAAGCTCATTTTCTTCTTGGAATTTTATGTGTGGGTGTTTTTGGAGGCCTGGTTAATGGTTCTCAGGAGAAAAATTGCATCTGCTTTTGTCACATTCCTGGAATCCCTTCTCTCCCAGGACATTTTGAATTAAATTTACACTAGAGGATTTTGAATAATACATAATACATGAATTTGGATAGACCAGGTGCTTTTTGTTTATAAATTATCAGGTGAGATTTTTTCCCCTTTCCTATCATCCAGTCCTAGTTTCAAAACAGATGTTTCTCCCATTTGCATGCCAACTTTACCACTCCACCTTTACGCTAAGGGTTACCCCTTTCTAATCATGGCTTTTTTTTTTTTTTATTCTCTCCTACTAACCTTCCCCTCCAAAGGCATATAGGGGAAAAAGTTTCTATTTTCTATTCTCATTATTCTCTGTAGTTCTCAAAGCAAAAGGTTGAAGGTTCTATATTTTGGCAAAGACATTAAGGACAAAAACCACTTTGTTATTCACTAATCTCCTTGGATTTCTTCTGTCCTTTTCTTACTAGTACTGAAAGCTTAGCAATGTGTTTCTAAAGTGCATTTTCATTGCTTTCCCTGAGAGTCATTTGATGCATGTCATCTGCCATACTGCCAGAAATAGACTTTCTAACTTCTCTGTGACAGTGTTATAAAGGGAGCCAAGAAAGCATAAATGGCTTAGTGATATCCACTTATAGCTTATCTTTTCACTTTTGCATTTTCTTTGCTATAAAAGGATACCTGAGACTGAGTAATTTATAAAGAAAAGATCAGCATGCAAGGGATGGAATAGGGTAAGGTGCTTCAGTTTGGATACAGTTTGTTTGTCCCCATCAAAACTCGTTGAAATTTGATCCCTGACGTGGCCTTGCTGGTTGGTAGGACCTGGTGGGAAGTGTTTGTTTTGAGAAACCTTTATGCTTTTACATCCATGAAAAGGGGCCCGGAATGATCTGTTCTGCCAGTGAGTAAAATGTAAAATTTTAATGACTAAACTCTTGGGTAAGATAATACTTCAGGATTACTTCCAGTTTTTTTGTTTTTTTTTTTTATTAATTGGTTTCTGTGTACATTGATGCCAACATGGGGTACATTGTGCTGTTTCATATACAATTTGAAACATCTTCATCAAGCTGGTATGAGTGATTGTAAATTGGTTTCATAATAGTACTGAGTACATTGGAAATTTTTTCTTCCATTCTTGAAATATTTTACTAAGTAGGATATGTTCCAGCTCCATCCATGTAAATGTAAAAGAGGTCAAGTCTCCATCTTTTATAAGGCTTCATAATATTCCATGGTATATGTATACCACAATTTATTAATCCATTCATGGGTTGATGGGCATTTGGGCTTGTAAAATGCACCATAAGTGTGGTCTGACCACCAATTGCACTCCCTCCACTCTCCTCCACCCATCCTCCCCCCTCCCCGCCCAACCACGTCCCCTTCATCTTGGGCTGTAGTTAGGCTATAGCTTTCATATGGAATAATATGAAATAACTAAGTGTAAATTTAAATGTCTTACCACATAAAACAAGTAGATGAGGTGATAGCTATATTAATCAGTTTGGTTTAAGCATTCCACATTCTATGTCAAATCATCATATTGTATCCCTTAAATATACAATTTTGATTTTAATTAAACATATTTTAAAAATTAAAATTAAAAAATAATTCTGTATGCTTACAAATGTGTGAATTTTTCAGTTAACTGAAATTATATATCTTTTGCTCAGTGGATCAATATCTAAGTACTTCACAAATGAGCAGTTTTTGTAAGTTGTGAGGTTCAGGAGCTCCAGCCCCAGAGAATTCTCAAGTAAGTTTTATCTGCCTTTGGTAGCTTTGGCCTTGTAGTTATTCAAAGTCTCCTTGGCCTTATAGTTATTCAATTGTTATTCAATTGTCTCAAGGAAACAAGAAGAAAACTCAGGCAGTCTGTCCTACCTATAGATTTGTCACAAGAATGACTCAGCCTGAGTTTCCCCTGGGCTTGTCCTAGAGATCTCGAGCCAAAGGTTTGGGCAACTCCATTGTTGTTAGCAGGTCCCATCAGGCCCAATCTGAAAAGTATCCTGTCTCACCTGAGAATTCAAAACTCCTTCTCTCCAGATGGCCTGTAGCAGCTGGCAGTTCATTTTCTTCCTTGTGTTTATCGGCTTCTGTTATGAAGTCAGTTACCCATTAGGCCATGAACTACTCCCATCCAACTCTGTGTTTTCACTATGGTGAAAACAGAGAGAAATGTGGTGGGATTTGAAGGAAGGGAGGCATGGGAATTCTCACATAAATTTTCAACTCAGAATCAGCAAATATGAATGGGTAGGTTGTGTGTTTTCCAGAAGAAGGGATTTGGGAACTGAGAATTCTTGACATGTGTGGGTGATGATTTCCATTTCTTGAGGGCTTCATGTGCCAGGTTGTATGTTTCTCCTCCATATCCAGTCCTGGCAGGTAAATATGAAGATGAGGAAGAACTTAAGTCAGTCATTGGACACCAGGGCACTTAGCAGCAGTAGACTTGTGTATAGAATGATCAGAACATGTCCAGCCATGTAGTAGGAAAAATAGAGACATACATAGCTGGGTACTTTCCAGGCAGCCATCATACACAGGTAACACCTGTGTACTTATAGCACTGCCTCGTGTCAGTGGAGGGTGAAGCTTTTCTATGCCAATCCCCCAAACAGGCCTTTCCACACACCTCTTGACTGCCCTTCTCCCTTTCTACCTCTCCCTTTTCATAAATATGGCCTGAAGGTAGAGGCCAGCTAGAGTGTGGGTGGCAGCCAGTAGGAAGGAAGGGTTGCTAAGGGTCCCTCCCTTCAGTGATCCTTTCTCCACAGTTTTAGGGCTCTCAGCCCTACCCCAGAGGCACATAGCCTAGTCCTTGACAAGCATTTTGGAGTGAAAATCTCAGGACACTTCTCTTCAATCCTCCAGGCCCTGCAAGAGGGTTTCTGGTCAGGCCCCAAGTGCAGAGCAAAGGCAATCTCAGGTCAGGATGGCTTTGTGTTACTGGGAAGCATCCAGGGCAGACATGTCTTCATGGTAGAAGGAATAGATACCGATGATTCTGTGTGACTGGCTGTGTCCTGCTATTCTCCCTAGTATCCTGCCTCTCTGCCCTTCTTTCTCTTTGTCCCTGTACAGATAGATGTGTCTATGTATCCCAGGACACAGGTATTCAGGTACAGTTTGGGCTTGGTCTCTAACAAGAGAGGTGGTCCATGAGAATTATGGGTTTCTCATATCCAGCGAGGGGTCTCAATATCTCTATGGATTCAAACAGATCATTTGGGTCTCCATGGACATCCCTTACTGTTACCATTGAGGTCAACCATCAGTGCTTGTCTCATGTCCCTGGGGAATGCACCTGGACTATTCAGCCCAAGTCTGAGAGGAGAGCACTTGGTCCTCCCATGTGCCATGTGCCAGTCTTTTGGTTCTAGGAGACTGGGCACCTTGAACATGAGGTGAAAGAGGGCAAAGTATAATTCTTACACTTGTCAAAGTTATAAACATCATAGGTTAATGGCACCATCCTCCATGAGACTGCCTATATTTCACATACTATCCATATATTTGAGGGTCCCAAGGCCCATTCTTGCTGCTGGCCAACTGTCACAGAGTCTTGAACAGGTAAACAATAAGCAAAAGTTACAGATGACCACTGAGTATTAAATAATAATTTCACTCAAAGGTTGTTCAAACACCTGCCACTGAAAGGTATTAAAGCAGTATTTATCCTGCTACAATTTACAGTGAACTTGAGAATCCTAATAGTGAAATGCAGAGAAATGGCCTTTTCCATACTCTCCATGAGAGGTCAGGAATGGGAAAAATATATTAGAGGTAGACTTGCAAATATCTTATAAAGGAATGTAAACATCTCCTGATGAATGAACTGCACTGACAACTTTGAGCAAAAAAACTAGGCCATAAAGAAATAAATTATGAATTTCATCTCTTTATGTTCATCAAAATATGAATTACAATAGTCATGCTTATGTGACAGATATTAAAATTGGAAGAACACTTTTAAGCCCTTGTTTTAAAAAGATCATAAGAAAATGGACATCCTCTAAATTTTATCAAGGCTATTTAAATTTCTCACCGATGTCTGATACACAATTTGACTACACCTATTGACACCTTATAAAAGTGTAACACATTTTGTCTGAGAAGATCCACTTCCAGAAGATTGGACTCTACATGGAAAACTTTAGGGAATCTTAATGCTAAGCATCTCACTCATTCCACGGTGCGAGAAGTGCAGGGATGGTGCTACATCCCATTATGGATCTGTCTTGCCCAGGAACCCATCCATCAGAGCAGTTGTCATTACAGAGTAGGGCATAGGGGAGGAAAGGAAGCCAGGGTGGGTTCTGAGTACCACTGAGAGGCAAGGAGCTGGACAGCCCTAAAATGACCAGGGATGTAAGGAGGAGAGGAAGAAGCTACATGGGGCTAAGGGAAGACTCTGGGTAGGGGCAGCAGTAGGTGTGTTACTTGGGACAGATCTCTTTAGCCTTTATGAATTATCTAACTCTATTCCCATAATCCTAACTTCCTTAATGTTAACCCACACACTGACAGTAGCCCCTGACATTTTATCCTCAGCCACTTCCCATAGCAGCCACTGCCCACTCATCTGGTGCCATGGCATGTGCTAATGTGTTTCTCTATATTTAAGTCACAGCAATTTTAAGAACAATATCATTCATTAGAACTCACCTGGTCTCTCAAACCCTGTATGGAACTACATGACATCTTCCTTTACCCTGTGATTCTCCATTTACATTTGTTCTGCACAGATTCCTGAAAGATAGATTTGAAATGTGTAATAGATTTTATACATAAGGCCCTGTATTCTGAAAGTATCTCCGTGTGCACTGAGTGTTCCAAACTTGTCTTCTCTGTACTGCTCCTCCCCACTCACCTTGTGCCACCTACATCATTCACCCTTCTCCAAAATGGCCAGCTCACCTATTGTCTGAGAAGCCGAGTTGATCCACACTCCTGATCCTATAAAGCACCTCCCTTTCTCCTCTTTACTGTGTCAACTCCCATGCAAGGCACATTTTAGCATTGCACATCCTTTTCTCAGTGCCTAGGCATAGGAAGTGCAACCATGCTACAACCGCACACCCACATTCTGCCTGATCTGGAAACACCAGTGAGTGGGACGACATTCCTTGTGAATTCTTCTGTGGATATATTTTTACTGACCTCTGACAGGAAGATACTGCATCAGCAGCTGCTTATGTAGTCACCATACATATAATTCTGTGTACTGATCTAAACTGCATCAGAAAAGAGTAAATTAGGTAGCTGCCAATGTAGTCTCTTTTCTGTTGTTTATAAGAGGTCCCAGACTCTGGGAAATTTATCAAGGAATGAAAGATAATTTGTACATTCTTGGAGTCTGAGAAATCCAAGGTTAAGGGGCCACGTATACAGAGAGGCCTTTTGCAGGTCAGGACTCTATGTAAGTTTCCACAGTGACACAGAGTACAGCACGTGGAGGGGAATATGCATGCTACACGCCAGTTCAGTCTCTCGTTTTCTTTACATGCAGCTGTTACCTCTCCTTTTGTAAGAACACATTAATCTATGAAAGGATTAACCCATTTTGGAGAGCAGAGCCTCATGATCCAATCAGCACTTAAACGTTCCCCTGATCCATGCAGCCACTTTGGGGATTAAATTTCAACATGAGCTTTGGAGGAGACAAATGTTCAAAGCAAAACCCTCCCCAGTGGGAAAGTGTGGTATCTGTAGGAGAAGAGATGCATACATGAGCCACTAGAACAATGGTTCTCAACCTTTTAAATGCCACGGCCCTTCAGTGCAGTTGCTGTGGGTTGTGAGCCTCATGTTGAGAACCACTGAACTAGTATAAGACTTAACATATTGCTTAGCATAGAGATATTAGGAGAGAAGAAAGTGATTAAGTTGAGGTGCAAACAATTGCCAGGGGGGCAATGTGTTGTAGGAGGTGGTGTATGTGTTCTGTCTATGAATGTTAAGGCTGAAAGGAATTAGGAAAAGCACGTGAATGTGCTATGGAATGACACAAAACAGATGGACGAAGGAGGTTTGATTTTACCAGAGATATTAAAAATGTTAAATTAACAATCAGAGCTAACTTTATTGGACAGTTTAGCATATTCCAGGAATAATTCTAAATGTTTTCCATAAACTTACCTAATGTCATGGCACTAAGTAGCAAGGTTCTTACTGGTATTGTCTGTGATTTGAATGTTGGTGGCTCCCCCAATGTGTATGCTGGAAATGAGTCCCCAATGTGAATTTATTAAGAGAGGAGGACATTGGCAAGTGAGTAAATCATGAGGAATCCGCCTTCATGAATGGGCCTAATGCCCCAATGAAAGAGGCTTGGGAGAGGCTTCTGTCACCTTACACAATGAGAGGACACATAATTGCTGGCATCAATGAGAAACAGGCTTTCACCATACAGGAAAACCACTGGCACCTGGAATTGTTGAACTTCCAGAACACTGAGCAATGAATATCTGTTGATCATAAATTTCCCAGTGTGACATCTTTTGTTCTAACAGCCCAAAGTTTCAAGGATAGCAATTGATACCATGAAGTTTGTATCACTGTAAAAAATCCTTAAACATGTGGAAGTGACTTTGAAATTGGGTGATGGGTAGAGGCTAAAAGAGTTTAGAAGTATGTTGGCGCTAATAGACATTAAAGAGTGGTTCCTATGACAGCTGAGAAGAAGAGGAAACATTTTGAGAAAGCCTCAGTCATCCTTGATATTATTCCAGTGGACTTTGTTCACATGTTAGTAGAAATGTGGGTAGGAAAGGCCATTCTAGTAAGCTATCAGATAGAAATATGGGACATGTAATTAGAAACTGGTGGAAAGGTGATGTTTGGTAAACAGTAGCAAAAACTTTTTGGAATTCTACATTTTCATTTTACTGCTTTGTGAAAAATTGAGCTTCTGAGTGTTGAAATAGGATATTTGGCAGAAGAATTTTCTGAGAAAACTATTGATGTGTTTACATCAAATGCATCAACATAGCTTTTGCCTCATTTACTTAACTAAGCACCTCAGATTGTGTAAAAAAACAACACATTGTACCCCACATATGCATAAATTTATTCATGATCTATGTGTAAATGACTTATTAAAAAAAAACTATGGATGTTGTATAATGACTTCTTTTGACTGCTTAGGAGAAAATCCAAGATGAGAGAATGAGCCAATGATAGCGTTCACAGTTAAGAGAAATGAAGAGCTATAGATGTGGACAATTCTCAGTCTTGCCTCATTGTAAAGGAAGAAGGAAACATGCTTAGGAGACAACGACAAGAGTGTGGCCCAGTGAATGTTTGATAAGGAGAATAGCATGGACAGAAGGAAGCCAGATGCTCTTCAACAAGACCATGGAAGTTGATCTCGAGGGCTCTATGGAGATCCTTATGTGTCCCCTACCAATGACTGGTCCAGAATGCCAGGGCATGGCTGAGTAATTGATTTCAAGGCTCTGCAACCTGAATTCTTCCGCAGGGCTGTTCTTCTCCAGCCCCAGCTGTGTCTAAAGGAAGCCCAAGATGAAGGTCATGCTGCCCCTCTGGAAGCAGTAAACCATGGTTAAATACATACAGTGACATCTCACTGTGATGCACATAGTGCACAAGCTGTGAGGGCATGACTACCACCACTTACAATTTAAAAGTTCTCCAGAAACCCTTGAAGCCCAGGCAGACAACATGGCAGCCATGAATGACTGTCTCAGTGGCAGGCTGAAGGCAGAGAGCTTCTGACATTGTCCAGTGTATCTGTGTTAGGAGGGGTGCACTTGAGACTGCAGACCTGGAGGAGCACCTGCTTTTCACCTCAGCATTAAGGATCATAGGCATAAGGTGCTGGGTGGGATACAACCAGCAAATCCATGGCCAGACGGTCACTCATAAGATTCTCTACAACCTACCCAGTGTTCTGGAAGGTAAAAGCATCAAGTCATAGAAGACTATTTGGGAAAAGAACCTAAAAATTCATCTTTGTGTCGCTGGGTTTTGAATTTGCTGAGAACCTATTTCCCATATTTTCTTTCCTACTCCTCCCTTTGAAATGGAAATGTCGGTGCCATGCCTTCTTCACCACTGTTTATTGAAGTCTATTAGTGGGTAGTTTGACTGCATAGGCTCATAGCTCAAGGGAAGTGTGCCTCAGAATGAACCAAACCTATGCCTCTCCCTGCATGTGATGAGATGAGACTCTAGAATTTAGACTGTTGAGGTTTTGCTGGCATGGATAAGAATTAGGAAAGTACTGAAATTGAATGAATTTATTTATTTATTTTTATTTTTATAAGTGTATTTTGTGTTTTATTATTGTTTTTATTTTTATTTATTGGTTCAGGTTTATTGAGGTTACAAACAGGTTATAGTGTTTGCATTTGTCATGTAAAGTCCTTATTATACTTGTGTCCCACTCTCAAGAGGTGTGCAATTCAGTGTAGTTCCCCATGACTCTCCCTCCTCCTCTCCCACTGCTCCCTTTTTCCCCTGTCTCCTCCTAGAATTGATTTGAGGGTTTCTCTTATATGGGTAGGTATTAGATCCTCTACTAGATTTGTATTAGAAGTGAGTACATTGAATTCTTACTTCTCCATTCTTTTGATACTTTACTAAAAAGAGTGTGTTCCAACTCTATCTAGGTTAAAATGAATTGTTTTGCATATGACAAGGACATGAATTGGGAGGGTTGAGGAAGAAGGTAATAGTCTATATGTTTTGTTTTCCCACAATATATGCAGCAGAATTAGATTCTGAACATGGTAGAGTTGGGATGTGTGGCCTTTGGGAGGAATTTAGGGAATGAGCACTCCAATCTCATGAATGGGATTAGTGTGTTGTCCAATGACGCTTGACAGAGCTTGTTTGATCCTCCACTATGGGAGGACACACAGAAGGTACTGTTAGGGTCAAAATTATTACCACTGAGAGTCCAGTCTCACACATGGAAGAAGTAAGAAGTTTATTCTTATCAAGTATATGCCTGGGTCACTCCCAAGAGAAAAGCAGAACAGCAGGGAGTGGCCCCTAAACAAAGGCCAGGGAAACTTTTATACACTTTTTCGCAAGGTATTATGGGTAGCAATAAAATGCTGAAGAAGATAGCTGAAGAAGAAGCTAGTGTCTGGTCACTCATTGGTCACTAGGGAGGTCTTGGGGTTTCTATAGGCTAACTGCCTTTCCGTAGTTAGGGTATTAGCTGGAATGATAGTGTGTGAACTT
>CAUYQV010174069.1:0-19250 GCA_963574575.1 Galagoides demidoff | reverse complement strand
GCAGGATGGAAAGAACCAGAAGAAGCACTCAGCACCAGCCCAGGGCCAGCTGCTGGAAACAAGCTTGGCCACACTTAATATCGGTCAGATCACATTTCTCCTCGGCTCAGAGCACTGGAAGGCCCAGAAGCTTCATTCTCTTCCTTAGAATGAAGTTAGCCCAAATTCTAACAGGAAGGCCATGCTCTGTTGAGCCCATTCCTGCCCATCTCTCCTTCCTCACTCCCCAGCACCCTCCCTGTCTGGTTCTCGAATGTTCCAGACACTTCTTAGGCCTTTTCTCTGATCCCCCTGCCTGGAACTCTGTCCCCCGGAGTATCTCTAAGATGCCCTCAATCACCTTGTTAAGCTTTTGCTCCAACTTCACCTTCCAGTGAGTTCTGACCTTCCTGCTAAAACCCCAGTGATCCTCCCTCTTTCTCCCCAATTCCCCTCCTTGGCATCATCACCTTCTAATATACTTTGTTTTTCAGTCTCCATAGAGACTGTCAAAAATTGCCAATGCCAAGTGTATTGAACGTTGTCACGGTGGGGTATTGGGAAAAGTTTTCTTTTCTTTTTTTTTCTTCCTGAGACAGAGCCTCACTATATTGTGGTCATAGCTCACAGCAACCTCAAACTCTTAGGCTTAAGTGATTCTCTTGTCTCAGCCTCCCAAGTATCTGGGACTACAGGTCCCAGCTATTTTTTTGTTGCAGTTGCCATTGTTGTTTTCAGCAGGCCTGGGCCAGGCTCAAACCCCCAGCCTTGGTGTATGTGGCTGGCACCGTAACCACTGTGCTATGGGGACCGAGCCGGGAAAAGCTTTTAATTAGCAATAATTGTACCTCTGATAAACCTCATTGGCTACTGTGGAGAAGCTACCTTCTAATATACTAAATATTTGAGTTATTTGGTTTATCATCTAGCTCCCCTCTGCTAGCACATCAACTCTCCAGAGACAAGGATTTCATGTCTTGTTCACTGCTGTATCCTTAGCATCTAGAACAGAATAGGACTCAAGAAATAATCTATTGAATAAATGAATGAATTAGAGCTTTTCCTTCAGGTTAAATGCAGCTACTAGAAAAAAGACCTTGCCAGGTGCTCACCTCTGAATGGCCCTGACTGCCCTTCCTGTCCCTGTCAGGACACGGGCTACTGGGGTTGTTCTATCCTGGAGAGGGCTGGAGGCTGGCCAGTTACTCTCTGACCTGTGGCCATTTACAGCCTCCAAGCCCACTCAGTTCACTGCAGTAGGAGGAGAGTGTGTGCTCCTGATGGTCCAGCCCCAGGGCCACTAGCCAGAGCCAGCCTGGCCAGGAAAAGGAGCTCAGGAGGCAGGCATGTGTGAGTCACCGTCTCCCTCCCAGCCGGCATGTCTTTGGGAGATAGTGGCTGAGAGTGGGTGACAGGCCTTAAAATAAGTCCCCAGCAGGGCCCTGTGACCAGTCTGGCTTCTTCCTGCTTCCTTCTCAAGCCTGGAGTGCTCCCCTGTACCCCATCTAGAAAGCTCAGCTCAATCCTGGATGAACCATGAGAATTGTCTAAAGAGTGGGCATGGTAGCCATAACCAAGGGGAACCACTGCTGGAGCTCAAAGACATTATGTGGTGATGATGATGAAGGGTACCAGTGAGAGTCCTAGCAGAAAATGGTAGCACACTCACATAAGAATAGTTTCAGGAAGGAGTTGTTTACGAAGGGCTGGGCATAGAGTACAAAAAGAATGCAAAGAGCAAAACAACTAGGGAAATTTCCAGGGAAAGCCAACCACAGCCCTCCTAAGGATCCCAACACAGCAATCTAGGGAAGTAGCAGGTGCCAATCCTACAGGAGAGGGCAAGGCAGAGCTGGTGGGAAGAAGGCCCTGACCTCTGTCCCTTCCCTCTCTCCCACTGACATTTTGCTGCCCCCAGCAGTGGTTGAACCCAACGAAAGCCAGAAGATGAGGCGAGACTGAATCTGGGCAGCATGACTCAGTCTGGGGCTCTGGACCACTCTGACCTCAGGTCCTCTAGGAAGGTTTGTGGAATGAATTAAAGGTCTGATTTCTTGGTGGGAAGCACCTAACACCCAGGGTTGGACACTGGGGAGAACCGAAACCACCACCACCACCACCACCTCTCTGAGGACTTACTGTGAGCCAGGCACAAAGCTTGGCGTTTTATATACGCATAGAGTTAGGGCTTTGTGTTAGTTTACTATTGCTGCTGAAACAAAGTCTCACAGTGTATCGCTTAAGATAACACAAGTTTATTCTCCTACAGTTCTGGAGATCAGAATTCTGAAGTGCGTTTGCCTGCGCTAAAGTCAAGCTGTTGGCAGGCCTTTGTTTCTCTGGATCCATTCTCCTCTCTTCCAGCTTCTACAGGTCAACTACATTCTCCAGCTGCGGCCTCTTCCTCCATCTTCAGAGCCAGCCACGTAGCACCATCCCTCCTCTCAGACCTCTCTTTCCATCCTTATGTTTTTTTCTCTCTCTGACCTTGACCTTCCTTCCTCTCTCTTTTAAGGACCCTTGTGATTCCATAGACACTCCCCCCGCCCTGGGATAATGCCGGAGAATCTCTGCACTTTCAGATCCTTGACTTAGCCACATCTGTGAAGTCCTTTCTACCATGAAAAATAACACTTGTGCAGGTTCTGAGTGTGGATATCCTTGGCGGCAGGGATGGGGATTATTGAACTTGGCACAAACATCATCTAATTCAATCCTTGTAGTACAGTAATGCTGTGACATGGCTCACATGTACTTAAGAGGGTTAGTTAAGCTGTCATCTCTCTTCCCAGGGCCATCTCTCTTCACCATTTCATTTATTTTTTCTGTATGAAGCGTCTTACTTTGCTGCCCAGTCTGGTGTACAGCGGCATGATCACAGCTCGCTGCAGCCTCAAACTCTTGGGCTCAGTTGCTCCTCCTGCTTCAGCTTCTTGAGTACCTGAGATGTGCCACAGTGCCTGTATAATTGTTTTATTTCTTCTAGAAGTGGGGTCTCCCTGTGTTGTCTAGGCTGGTCTTGGAGTCCTTGACCTCAAATGATCCACCTGCCTCAGCCCCCTAAAGTGCTGGGATTATAAACATGAGCTACCACACCCAGCCTAGACTCTCATTTCTAAACACAGAAATGTCTGGACCACCTGCTCATGGGAATTAGCTCATGGGTGATCAGATGTGAAGATGGCGTTAGGGGAGGGGGACTCCCCAGATCTCTCACTGAGTAGATAGCCATCTTTCCAGTCATCTTTGCTTTTTCTGTATGTTGGCTTGGTGTGGGAGAGGAGGCGTTGACACCTGGAGGCGATGCCATAGACGGCATTCCTGGATTACTTCATCTCTGGGACTTGACTCTCAAAATTCCAGCCAGATCTGCTCTTCCCTTTAAGGGATGGAAGAAGAGTCAGCATTCCAGAGGTTCCTTGTAATGCCCAGGCTTTTAATAAGCTAATATTGGGGAATCAGTCTTGCAGCGTGCTGTAAGGCTCATGGATTTGCGGGGTTGCAATAAATTAGTGAGAGTATATCAGCGGTCTCTTACCCCTACCCCACACAGGTCTTTCTGGCCTGGAAATCAGGTTGAAGGGAGCAGATCTGAGAGTTTGAGTCAAGGTCACTTGCGGCAGTCAGCACCACGGACAGCACCCTTGGCGCCGGGGAGACCCGGGCAGGGTGCGAGGAAGCCGGTGGGTGTTGAACTATAAGGGTGGGTGAGGGAACCCGCACTGGGAGGGAAGGTGCGCTGGTGGTGGTGTTGGGGGTTGTTGGCTCGAGTTGTTCTCCTATGAGTCACCCCGTGCGCCCCGCACTTGCCTTGAGCCTCGGAATGCTGAGCTGCTTTCTCCCTGCCTCTGCTCAGCCATGCTAAGCACCTTCATCTCCCCTCCCAATTTTGCAGGAAGGGAGGAAGCGGGAGACAGGGACGTGTCAGTGTCCCCCTCATCCCGCGCGCTCCCGCCCCCAGCCCAGCCCATTTCTATACAAGGCCTGCTGCCCCAGGTCTCCACCTCCAGAGAGTACTCATCGCAGGCGGAGGGGTGCATTCCCTGGGCCTGAGCTCAGCAGGCGGGAATGTGGCTGATAAATCAGAGATAACCCGCCGCTGGACATCCAGCTCCAGGATAAAAGGCGGTGGGTGCCCAGGGAGCCAGGAGAGCGCCTGCCTACCCCCAGGAGGTGGAAGAAAACCCCTCACAGCAGCGGCAGCAGCCTACCCCCATCTCCAGCGACATGAACCTCCCGACAGCAACAGCAGTGGCGCTGTCCCGGGCTTTCCTGCTACTCCTTTTTCTCTACCTGTCACTGCTGGAAGGTCATTCTCACCCACTGGGCCGCCCCAGTCCAGCCTCGGAAGTGCCTGGGATACAGGTGAGAGCAGAGGGACCATGTGGATGTGGCTACCAGAAGGGCTTGGGTAGCATTAATTAAAGAGTCTCCGTCCACTGTCTCAAGGGCGGGGGTCCCTACCTTCCCTTGGGAATCAGTGATAAGAGAAATAGAAAGTGGCGAGATCGGGTGCCAAGACACCATACCCAGGTAGTCAGCTCATGTGGGTGCCAGCGAGGGCTGGGCAGCCCAGGCTCCGGTTCCTGAGACCTAGGCTCCTCCACCCATTACAGGAGCTGCTGGATCGTCTGCGGGACAAAGTCTCTGAGCTGCAGGCAGAGCAGATGGCCCTGGAGCCCCTCCAGCAGAGGCAGGGCCCCGCAGAAGCCTGGGAGACCCAGGAGGCAGCCCCAGCAGGTGTCCCTGGGACCCACGAAAAGCGCCTTCAGGCCCTGCGGGGTCTGCGCAGACCCAAGATGATGCGGGACTCAGGCTGCTTTGGACGGAGGCTGGACCGGATTGGCTCCCACAGTGGCCTGGGCTGCAATGGTGAGCCCCCACCTGCCACCCTGGCTCTCCTGACCTCTTTCCCTTGTGGGCCACCATGAGCATCAACAACTTGGGGGTTGTTGTCTCTGGGGACCATGCTCTTTGAGAAAAGGATGCCTAGAATCACTATTCCTTTTGACACTCTTCAGTCAAGGGGGGTCTTTGGGAAAATATTAAATGCAGAATCTATTCATTACCGTGCCCACAAGTCCCCATCCACCTTCTGCCCACACGCTGCCTCTCTCAACAATGGGAGAGAATCTCCTTAGGGTGGAGTCTGTTCGTTGTCTGGTGCAGCCCCCCTTAGAGAAAAAGAGTCCTAAACAGTTTTTCCTCCCAGTTTCCCCTAAACTGTCTCTCCAAGGCAGAGAGCAAGGTCACGAGGGTGATAACCCCCAGTTTACAGATGAGGAAACTGAGGCCCAGGGAGAGAGATTATTCCAAAGCCTCGAACATCAAGATTGCTGAAGACTAGAGGGTGGCGGGTGGTGTATAGTGTGGGGAAGGTCAGCTCCTGCCTCAGTCTCCCACCCTAAGCCCACTGTCACTCCCTTTTTTCTTCCCACAGTGTTGAGGAGATATTAAGAGGGAAGAGGAAGTCCTGGCCGCAGACACCTGCTTCTGGTTTGGAAAGGGGCTCTTTCTGCAACTCTGTGACCCCTCTCTGAAGAGACTCCTATTTATTTTTATTTATTTATTTATTTATGTGATTGTTTTATATACCATGGTTTCTTGACTGACCACAACATTTCCATGGTTGAAATAAAGTCGACATTTTAAGCTTTTTCTTTTGAATCTGATTTATTTCAGTGCACTAAACATAATTCCTCATTTTTAAAAAAAGCGCCAAACCAAAAAACACAAAGTATTCTCTTTTCTTAAGGTCTCAGTGGTATCTTAATGGTGGGGTAAGGATACGGCATCAAGGGCTGGCTGAGTGGGGTGGCTTAGGTAGCAGCAAGAACCCCCACTCTTGGCTTTCTTTTCTTTCAGCGTTTTTTTTAAGAGACAGAGTCTCACTTTCCTCTGTAGAGTACTGTAGCATCACAGCTCACAGCAACCTCCGGCTCTTTGACTTAGCCAATTCCCTTGCCTCAGCCTCCCAAGTAGCCGGGACTATAGGCACCTGCCACAACGCCCAGCTATTTTTTTGTTGCAGTTTGGCCGGGGCTGGGTTTGAACCTGCCACCCTCGGTATATGGGGCCGGCGCCCTACCCACTGAGCCACAGGTGCTGCCCTCTTTCAGGGTTTTTAATGCTCTGAAAGAGACACTTTGCAGAAGCTGCTTTTCAAAGCAGGGCAGTTTCTTCCTGCGTGTGGACTGGGCCCTGATGTATTTATGCAACCTGAGGGCCTGTGTGCAGGCATTTGCCCTACCAGTCTTCCCTCTGCCTGGAATTCTACCATTAAATTACTGTCCCTGGTGACTGTCGTTCCTAGAAGGTCTAAGCTAAAATGTCAGAGGTTGGAGTTAATGTGCATGTGTGTGAGAGACACTGACTCGCTTGCATTCCTGCTTAGGGGTGAACCCTCCGTCCTGCCCCAAATCTTAGCTTCAACCCTTGAATTCCTAATGTCCTCCGAGAAAGGAGCCTTCAAAACCCCAACCCAGGCCAGGCATGGTGGCTCACACCTGTAATTTTAGCACGCTGGGAGGCTGAGGCATGTGGATTGCTTGAACTCAGGAATTTGAGATCAGCCTGAGTAAGAGGGAGACCCCTGTCTCTACCAGAAATAGAAAAACTAGCCAGTCATAGTGGCAGCTGCCTGTAGCCCCAGTTACTTGGGAGGCTGAGGCAAGAGGATTGCTCAAGCCCAGAAGTTGGAGGTTGCTGTGAGCTATGATGCTGCAGCACTCTACTCAGGGTGACAGAATGAGACTCTGTCTACAAACAAACAAACACTCAACCCCCAGAGTAGAGGGGCTGACAAGTGACCCCTGGGGCTGCATTATCACTCCCTACCCACTCCAGAGAAAGAAAGGAGACACCTTCTGTGGGTGCCCTTCCGCATATCCCACTATCCAGGCCACCAAGGCCGTGTTGTTGAGCCCTCCCCTCCTCCCAGACTCCTAGGAAGGCCCTCATGCCATTCCCTTTCCTACTATGCCATTTGTGACCCAAACTCAGTTGAGGGGATGAATCACCACGTTAACTATTATTATCCCCATTTCCCATATGAGAAAACTGAGTCCCAGAGAAACTAGGCATCCTATGTGAGAGCACGCGGCCACTGGGCGCTAGATTTGAGCACAGGTCGGAGTGCCTCTTGACCCTGGGCTTTTTGACTCTGGAGACCCGCACTCCTGGCCTTGAACTGTGTTCTCATGGCCTGATTTTCTCATCTGATGCTTCTTCCAGTAAAAGGGGACCAGAGGGGAGGGCCTTTGTGTTATTTCTCATTTTAACCCAACGTGTGTCAGAGACAGGATACCTGATGAGATCAGTTTAAGATGGTTTTAAAACAAGGTTCCAGGAGCAGCTTATTTTCCAACCAAGTGTGAGTCATCTCATCTGTTTCTGACCCAGGGTGGGCAGGGTTATTAAAACAGTTAACATTTATAAAGGCCCCATTCACGCCCCAGGCACAGTTCCATTAACTCTTACAGCCCTGACAACCACCCTAAGAACTTGGAACTCACTATCCCTCATTTTACAGCTGGGGAAACAAA
Organism: Galagoides demidoff; assembly: GCA_963574575.1. Lineage (NCBI taxonomy): Eukaryota > Metazoa > Chordata > Mammalia > Primates > Galagidae > Galagoides > Galagoides demidoff. The sequence goes on along the minus strand of CAUYQV010174069.1, from coordinate 11,727 downwards.
GACACAGAGTTTATGTAACTTGCTCAGGGTCCTGCAGTTAGCAAGTGGCAGAGCCAGGATTCAGGTGCCCAGGCCCCAACCACTGTCCTGCACAAGTTTTTCCAAGCTCGCTGGTGGGATGAAAGGTCTCCCTCATAACCGTGTCCCCAGGTCAGCATTGGGGGTCACTGCCTGCTGGCAGCTTTCCTCCTCTGCTCAGGTGATAAGGACACACCCCTCCCAGAACGCCCACTGCCCAGAGCCATTCGGCACTTCAGACTTCTTCCAGGTAAATCTCATCCTTAATAGGGCTCAGGCAGTGGAGCCTGTATGCATAAAACATCCTGTTTCTTGGGTTTATTCTCCAAGCAAAGGTCCAGGAGAGAGGACACCCAAGGAGCCTAATGTGATGGACAGAGGTTGGGTGGTGGGTGGCATCTCACTGAATCCCCACTGTGGTGTTTGCAGGCCCGTACAGTGCATGCACTGTCTGTGGCAGTCCTTTAAAGCCAGCCTTTCTTACCCTCTCCCCAGGGAGCCTCCCTGACTCCCTATTATCAACCTCATCCTGCAAACTAGCTGCCAAGTGACCTACCTGCATAGATCCTTGTCACTGTATTCTTTCCAGAAAGGCTTGTGGTTGCAAACACGCAGAGGAGGCTGAGTCCAGGGCTTCAGAACTGGAAGGAACTTCAGGAGAAGGAGGGCTGTCTTTGGTAGGTCTCGAGTGTTGAGATCCCAGAAGTCAGGACAGCCCTGGGCCTGAATGTTTCTTTCTTTCTTCTTCTTTTTTTTTTAGAAACAGAGTCTCACTTTGTCACTCTTGGTAGAGTGCTGTAGCGTCACAGCTCACAGCAACCTCCAGCTCTTGGGCTTAGGTGATTTTCTTGCCTCAGCCTCCCGAGTAGCTGGGACTACAGGTGCCGGCCACAATGCCTGGCTATGTTTTTGTTGCACTTTGGCCGGGGCTGGGTTTGAACCCACTACCCTCGGTATATGGGGCCTTCTATCCCTCTCTCTCTAGGAATTTTCAGCTACTGCCTTAGCTTAAATAATCAGTCTTAGTCCACTAAGTGACCCATTTCTCTTGCCAAGTGTGGAGCCAGCCTTCTGTGCTGTCCAACGTCCCAGAGCCTTTCTACAACCAAACTCCTATCTGCCCTCAGACACGGTCCGTCTCTGGCTCCGCCAAGGCCTGCAGCCCCTGACCTTGCTGCTTCGGGACGCATCAACCCTGTTTCCACTGGTAGCATCACACTTTCTGCCTGAGGACTTTCTCTGGCAGCTGGAGGCACTGGGCTCCTGGGAGCAGGAAGTACGGGGGAGTTGACAGCCACCCTGAGCAGCGGCAGCGCTCAGCTGGGCAATGTCTGGCAGGAGTTGGCATTTAGAGACTCAGCGCCCTCAGTTCACAGGTGCCACTTGTTTCACACCTGTTCAGCATTCTCTGCGGAGGGAGGATCACAGTGGTCACTGACTTTCTGCTTTCCCTGAGTCCCTCCCCCACTCTCCGCTGACAATTCCTGGGATTATCTCCAAAAATAAATCACTTGCACTTGATTCCTTGTCTCAGGTGTAGGAGAACCTGAACGCAGGCGCTCCCAAGTGATTCAACCTTCCCCCAGGGCCCACCCTTGATGACTTGAGCCCTTGGAATCTTCCCTGACTCTGTTCCGTGGCTGGACCACCCAAGCAGTGACGGGACTCACAGCCTCCTTTCCAAGTAACATCTCCTGCCCATCATCTTCACGCCCCTCCCAGGTTTGGGCTCTCACCACCCTGTCACTGGCCTCCCCTCTCCAGGCTCCCTGATCTGGTTCCTTCTGTGTCAGGGGAGAGAGCAGAACCTGCAAGCTTCAGCTGGACAGTGACTCCTCCCAGTGAGGTCCCAGGGAGGGCACTCAGGTGTACAAAGGAGGGTGAGGGTAGGAGAGGCCCTGAAGGCACATTTTTTGTTCAGTTACTCAGAAAATATTTCCTTTTTTTTTTGAGACAGAGCCTCAAGCTGTCCCCCTGGGTAGAGTCCTGTGGCATCACAGCTGAAAGCAACCTCCAACTCCTGGGCTCAAGCGAGTCTCCTGCCTCAGCCTCCCAAGAAGCTGGGACCACAGGTGCCCGCCACGACGCCTGGCTATTTTTTTGTTGCAGCCATCATTGTTCTTTGGCAGGCCCAGGCAGGATTTGAACCCACCACCTTAGGTGTATGTGGCTGGTGCCTTAGCCACTTGAGCCACAGGTGCCGAGCCCAGAACATATTTCCTATAGAGCCAGTGTGCCACCAGCTCTATGCTCAGTGCTGGGATACAGCAGTGTCCTGCAGCTACTCCAAGTGCTGCCTCCCGCCTGCATCTCTGGTTTCTCAGCAAATGCTCTAGCAATGGCTGACATAGTAGCATAGCTGCTACCTCCCTCTCCTACCCTCGCCCTTCTATACCAAAATGCACCCACAACTGGCACCAACTGCCAGGGAGAGACTGCCAGGCCAGTTCGTGGGGAGAAGGGGACTGAGTACTTCCTGGTCACTGCCCAAAAGATCTGGGTAACATGACCCAGAAGTACAGGAGTCAGTGGCCATGGGATTGGGGTGGCATGTTGACCAGTGCCAAGAGATGGAAGGGAGCCCAGATAAAGTGCTTGTTAGAGGCTGAGTTACAATATCACCCCAAAAGGTATGTTGAAGTCCTAACACCTAGTGTAGCAGGAAACTGACACAGACAGAAGACTCAGGCATCAGTTGATTAGAGGAAGCGGCTTTATTTTGGCCGGAGGAACTCGGAAGATCAGTGTCTCCAAAACCGAGCCCCCCCCCGCCTGAATCCCCTGTCTCCCTTTTATTTGTTTCAGGGCTAGAGTGCACGTGAGGGTCATAAAACTGAGAAAGACAAGACCTCATCCTCAAGGTCCTGGGCTCAAGGGGGAAGGTCAGATTTGCCTGCCCCCTTGCGACCAGTTGGACCACCTGCCCTCAAAGGCAATGGAAGCCTAAGGAAGTTACTAGGTTACAATCTAGGCCCTGCACATGTCAAGGAAGGAACATACAGACAACAGAAATGCCTGCGGCTTGGCTAAGACCTACACGGGGCGGCTAGGACAGATTCTGTTAGCTCTGCTCTTACCTGTGCCCAACTTGCAGCTGCCAGTGACTTCCATATTGTACCAAAGAAACAAATAACTGTTTTCTTTCTTTCTTTCTTTTTTCTTTTTTTTTTGAGACAGAGCCTCAAGCTGTCCCCCTGGGTAGAGTGCTGTAACATCACAGCTCACAGCAACCTCCAACTCCTGGGCTCAAGCGAGTCTCCTGCCTCCACCTCCCAAGTAGCTGGGACCACAGGCGCCCGCCACAACACCCGGCTACTTTTTGGTTGCAGCCGTCATTGTTGTTTGGTGGGCCCAGGCTGGGGATTCGAACCCGCCACCTTGGGTGTATGTGGCTGGCGCCTTAGCCACTTGAGTCACAGGTGCTGAGCCAATAACTGTTTTCAAAGTCAGAAACAATCATCTCTAAATACAGAGGGTGCCAACAAATCCATACACATTTTAGGATAGAGAAAAACTATATTAAAGTTGTCATACTCGAGTCACTTTTGACTTCTGCAATTACAAGAAAATATACAATAAATGTTGGCTTGGCGCCTGTAGTTCAGTGGTTAGGGCGCCAGCCACATGCACCAGGACTGGTGAGTTCAAAACCTGGCTAGGGCCTGCAAAAATAACAATGACAACTATAACAAAAAAATAGCCAGGCATTGTGGCAGGTGCCTGTAGTCTCAGCTACTTGGGAGGCTGAGGCAAGAGAATCATTTAAGCCCAAAAGTTTGAGGTTACTGTGAGCTGTGATGCCGCGGCATTCTACCGAGGGTGACATAATGAGACTTTGTCTCAAAAACAAACAAAAAAAGATAACAAATGTTATTGGTATATATTGAGTATTAAAACTTTTTTTTTTTTTGAGACAGAGCCTCAAGCTATCCCCCTGGGTAGAGTGCTGTGGCATCACCGCTCACAGCAACCTCCAGCTCCTGGGCTCAAGCGAGTCTCCTGCCTCAGCCTCCCAAGTAGCTGGCACCACAGGTGCCTGCCACAATGCCTGGCTATTTTTTGGTTGCAGCCATCATTGTTGTTTGGCGGGGGCCCGGGCTGGATTCGAACCCACCACCTTAGGTTTATGTGGCTGGCACCTTAGCCACTTGAGCCACAGGTGCCAAGCCAAAACTTTTTTTTTTTTTTTGAGACAAAGTCTCACTCTGCCCTCGGTAGAGTGCTGTGGCCTCATCATAGCTCACAGCAACCTCAAATTATTGGGCTCAAGAGATCCTCTTGCCTCAGCCTCCTGAGTACTGGGACTACAGGTGCCCACAAAAATGCCTGGCTAGTTTTTTTACTTTTAGTAGGGATGGTGTCTTACTCTTGCTCAGGCTGGTCTTGAACTCCTGAACTGAAGCAATCCACCCACTTCAGACTCCCAGAGAGTATTACAACTTTAACATAATTTTTTCCTTTCTTAAAATGTGTATACAACCCTCTGTGTAGAAGTGTCTTAGTAATTACTCCCATTTGGGGCTTCTGCTTTAGACTGTTTGGGTCCAACAGAACCACGCTGTGAATGTGACAGGGTTTTTGGCGAGTTCTGCACACAGGGGACCTTGCATACTCCAGGCCTCCCTGTAGCAGCCCACGGCATCACCGTGGAGAGTCAGAAAACCAAACTCCAGCCTAGAAACTGGAGATCCCCAATCCCAGATTCTCCTGCCCATTTGCAATGCTCTTTCCATCATATGACTTGAACAACTTCTCTCCAGTAATAAGGAAATAAAGGCTTTGATTTTTCAGCTAGTGGGAGTGATGGGGGTGGGAGGTGGGCCTGGCCTCTGGGCTCGTTGCTCTTCTCTCCCGAGCCCCTGGGTTCCAAAACACCCCATGAGGATTAGTCCCTCCACTCCTCCACCCCCATAGTTGGGCAGAAGCAGGGAAGTGAAGAGAAACTCTTTACTAAGATTCAAGGAGGTCCCTTTGAGGATTGTCTGTGTTTTCGCTGGGCCTCAGGGCAGCACAACTGGGTATCTTTTCTCCTTCCGGCCCCCGCTAAGTCCTAACAGAAGAAACTCAACAAATCCCGCTCCAGTTTCACTCTGGAAAAGGAAAAGTGGCTTGAAGAGAAGCAGGTGGGCAGATTCTGAAATTCTCTTTCTGGAAGCTGGGGCAGGACTTCTGCTGCTCTTTGGGCCACCTACAGACCTCAGAAGTGGCTGAGGACAGAGGAGCAGCAGCCCTCAGAGGCCACCTGCCACAGAAGTCTTGGCTTGCATCAAAGGCCTGTCTTAAAGGGCAATTCCAGGAGACCAGCGTGTGACGCACATGGCAAGGAGCATGAGTTCCCCCAACGGTGGCTGCTCGATGAATCCTCTTTGCTAATAATAACCCTGCCAGCCCAGCAATTAAGCTCTGAGCACATCCCAGGGACTCATCAGGATACCATAGATTTTTGCCCTCAGAGCTCCTACTTAGAATCGCACTCGATTCACAATTTCAAGTTGAGATTGGCTGACCCAAATCAGGTGTCCCAAACCCCAAGCTTGCTGAAACAGGGTTAGAATAATACCACCCTAGATGCCACTTGTGCTGCTGGCCAATTACTGGTCATCTGGTCAACCAAGGGATCAAGGAAACTGGGGATGGATCTGGCCAGGACAGAGCAGGTCATAGAACACACATTTTCTGAGCTTGTGGAGAATAGATTAAAAGCGGTTAGGTGCAAAGATAGGGCCTGGGGGCTGGGTATAGCCCTTTCCTTGAGACAGTCAAGGGAGAGACTGGCATGGAGAGCACGGAAGGCTCCAGCCTAGGGCATGTGGAGCTACAGGAGCTGCTCGGGAGCATCTGAGAGGAGGTGGGGATGGCCATGTCTAACTGGGGAATGGACCCCAAAGGCAAAGAGGCAAAGCATTAAGAGCTGAAGTCCCAGTCCTAGTTCTGCCACTTAGGTGCTCAGTGGCCTTGGACAAGTGACAGCCTCTCAGGCTCAGTTGTGTCTCTCCCTAAATGGAAACAATGCTACCTACCTCCTGGGGGTGGTGATAAAAATGAAACCATCCAGGGCGGTGCCTGTGGCTCAAAAGAGTAGGGTGCCGGCCCCATATGTCGGAGGTGGTGGGTTCAAACCTGGCCCTGGCCAAAAACTGCAAAAAAAAAAAAAAAAAGAAAGAAAGAAAAGAAACCATCCACACGCATCCTCAGCACAGTGCCTGGAACACTCCGAGTGAGCAGTAAAGGCAAACACTGTACACTCAAAAATGCATTTATACAGGGCTAGGCGCAGCGGCTCATGCCTGTAATCCAGCACTCTGGGAGCCTGAGGTGAGTGGGTTGCTCGAGCTCATGAGTTTGAGACCAGCCTGAGCAGAAGCCAGACCCTGTCTCTCAAAAAAATAGCCACATGTTGTGGGGCACCTATAGTCCCAGCTACTTGGGAGGCTGAGGCAAGAGAATTGCTTGAGCCCCAGATTTGGAGGTTGCTGTGAACAATGACACTACAGCACTCTACCAGGGGCAAGAATGTGAGACTCTGCCTCAAAAAAAAAAAAAAAAAAAAGAAGCCATTCTTAGCTCATTTGGGCCCCACAACAACCCTGAGAGGTGGGCAGGCAGGTTCTTATATTTTCCTTATTTTATAGATGAGGACAAGAGGGTCCCGAAGGTTTGTAATTGGTTTGTTCTGGGCTATGATGCAGTTTCATTAGGTGGTAATGGCTAATGTTGAGGTCAGCGCTTGGCAAATGGAGGCCACTCATTAAATGTGGACAGCCTTGCTGCCTTTTAGGGGCTGAGTGAACTGAGGACTCGATGGCTCAGTCACACGCCTGGCCTCAGGGAAGGGATTCTCTACTACCTCTGGCCCCCCACCCTCCCTCCATTGGCCAACTCACCATGGGTGCAGGAAGGGGAACAGCACAAGCTTCAAACTTGAAGTTTCTATAAACTGCAAGGGAAAGAAATGAAAGGGCCAGCACCTCCTGAGGTCCCATTGACACCTTGGAGGTGGGCTATGGGGGGCATGAAGGAGATGGGAATGCTTGGTCCCCCAGTCTCCTTGGGATTTATATGTGGGAGCTAAATTCTTTTATTTATTTATTTATTCATTTATTTTTTGAGACGGAGCCTCAAGCTGTCCCCCTGGGTAGAGTGCTGTAGCATCACAGCTCACAGCAACCTCCAACTCCTGGGCTCAAGCAACTCTCCTGCCTCAGCCTCCCAAGTAGCTGGGACCACAGGCGCCCACCACAATGCCTGGCCATTTTTTGGTTGCAGCCGTCATTGTTGTTTGGTGGGCCTGGGCTGGATTCGAACCCACCACCTTAGGTTTATGTGGCTGGCTCCTTAGCCACTTGAGCCACAGGTGCCGAGCCATGGGAGCTAAATTCTTGGAGCAGCATTGCATTTGGTTCCTGGCTGACTTAATAATACTGTGACAAATAACTTCCTTTCACCTGACGGTGGAGAGCGAGGCCAGGGGGCAGGTTCTGCCCCCACAGAGGGTGAGACCGACTCCACTACCTGGGTTCATTCCTCCCAAGCTGCCGCCTGCCTGCCATTTCCTCTCCTCCCACCCTTATTTGGCGCCCATGACAGCTGAGCCACAAACAAACGGAGGGAGCTGGGCATAGGCCAACCGTCACCTCTGCTTCCCTGCATGGGTCCCCGTGTCAAGGAGAAAGAATCCCGAGACTCGGCTGTGAGATAACCAAGGACTCTTTTGCTCTTCTCACACCTTTGAAGTGGGAGCCTCTTGAGGCAAGTCAGCAAGAATGTGGCCGGGGGTCTGGGGGGCCGTGGCTGCCCAAGGCGGAGGGGCCGTGACAAGCCCCAGTGGGCTGATAACTTTAAAAGGGCATCTTCTGCTGGCTCCTCACTCGGCCGCTTTATCGCTGCAAGTGACAGAATGGGGAGGGTTCTGTCCCTCTTGTGTGCTCGGGAAGCTGGGGGGCTATAAAAAGAGGAGGCGCTGGGCAGCCTGGAGACAGGGACGGATGAAGTCCGGGAGAGGGAAGCTGGAGAGGAGAGACGAGAGGCAGCCAGCATCACATCGTTCCGTGACCAACACCAGCATGGGTTCCTTCGGCATCGCCACTGTGGGCTTCCTCCTCTTCCTGGCATTTCAGCTCCCAGGTGTATCAGATGCAAACCCCGTGTATAATGGCATGTCCAGCGCAGACCTGATGGATTTCAAGGTATGGCCAGGGAATGGGGCACAGTCTGGGACCAGGGGGCTTTCTGCTACTGTGTTCATTCCTCTTGGTTCCCCCTAAATCAGTGAGACCTCTCCCTTTTCTTGTATTTTCCTCTTGTAAAGAATTTGCTGGACCATTTGGAGGACAAGATGCCTTTAGAAGATGAGGTTGTGCCTCCAGAAGTTCTGAATGAGCAGAATGAGGAAGCCGGGGCAGTTCTCAGCCCCCTCCCTGAGGTTCCTCCCTGGACTGGGGAGGTCAGCCCAGCCCAGAGAGATGGGGGTGCCTTGGGGCGGGGCCCCTGGGACTCCTCCGATAGGTCTGCTCTCCTGAAAAGCAAGCTGAGGGCGCTGCTCGCCGCTCCCCGGAGCCTGCGGAGGTCCAGTTGCTTTGGGGGCAGGATGGACAGGATTGGAGCCCAGAGTGGACTGGGCTGCAACAGCTTCCGGGTAAGAGGAACTGGGGATGGAAATGGGCTGGGGAGGAAGAAAATTGCAGTTTTATTGAAGGTCAAACCTTGTCAAAGGATATTACCAGGGGACTTCTCCATCAGGAAAGGAACTAAGCTTCTTCCCTCTGAAATCTCTGCCCCAACTTAGTGGGTGCCCCGTGAGTCCCAGGATGATGCCGTCCATCGTCCTCAGCCACAAGCTGCTGAGAAAATGCTAAAAGCATAACATTATTTCCACTGACACTGGGAAATTACACAGGTCCACAGTGACCTGTCCTTGTCACCGGCTGATTGGCAGGTCACATTCCTCCTAGCACTGCAAAATCCTGAAAGATTTAAGTGAAAATAGCTCTGGTGAGCAACTTGTTGATATCAACTTGTGACAACAAGTTGACATCAGGCTGGAGAGGGGTCTGGGGACAAGTAGCAGGTCAGTGGTCAAGTTGAGAGGTTTGGCACAGTCCTGTGTGAAGCCGACTTTTCCAGAAAAGCCAGGTCTATAAGACAAATACATTTGCATTTTCTTTTTAGTACCGGAGATAACAGCCAGGGAGGAGAAGGCAGACCAGGCCCGGGCAGACGGCCCATCCTCTGGGCTCTCTCCTACGACTTCGTCTCATTTTGCCATCAAGCTGAGTTGTGATAAGCATCCTATTTGAGCTGCAGCTTCCTGTCAACATTTCTCATACTTTTTGCTAAATGTAGATATGGTTTAATTCCCAGTCTCTTCCACCCCATGCATTCAAATTTAGGGTAGACCCTCACTTGTTACTGAAAGCGGTTTGAAAAAAAAAAAAAATGAATAAACTTCAGCACCATGGACAGAAGCAGAGGCTTGAGTTGGTGTCATTTCTTTCACCCAAGAATGAGAATTCAGTTTACCCTCTGTCAGAGCCAAGGACGCTGGGCTTCTCTCCCCCTCCTTTTGTTTCTCCCTCCCTTCCTCTTTTATTTTTGTGTGTGTGTGGGGGTGGGGACCTCAAATTGTAGTTCTCTACCTGCTCGGCCTTTCCTTCCCGCTACAGTCCCAGATCCTGAAAAAGCTGCAGGAGACCAAAGGGACATTTATTTTTAATCAGATTTGCTCACCTTCAGGACACTTATTTATAGAAAAGGAAATTCAGAAACATCTAGCTACATCTAGTGTAGCTTGTATTCAACAGCAAAGTTTTATACTCCTAGTGCTTTTTGGTTACAGGTGTGTTTGTGTGTGTTTTGGTGGGGCTCATTTAGAAAATGAGAGTACTGGCCAGGAACACTGGGTCAGGCCTGTGATCCCAGCACTCTGGGAGGCCGAGCTGGGTGGATTGCTTAAGCTCAGGAGCTTGAGACCAGCTTGAGCAAGAGTGAGACCCCTGTTTCTACTAAAAATAGGAAAACATGCCTGGCATCATGGTGAGTGCCTGTAGTCCCAGCTACTCGGGAGGCAGAGGCAGGAGGATCAGTAGAGCCCAAGAGTTTGAACTTGCTGTGAGCTATGACCCTAGGGCACTCTACTCAGGGACAGAGTGAGAGTACTAACTACATTTTGATACATTTTGAGAGTTCCTTGTAGCAGCTGAGCGCATTGCACTTTTAGTTTTGAAGAGGAGGCAGTGCTGCATTTATCAGCTGAGCAAAGCACAGAAACACGTTGGCTGTGTGGACAGACTACAAGTTCATGTGCCCTTTGTGCACTGATACGAGCCTTTTGGAAACCAGCCGTGGTCTTTCCGTAATTGGGTCCAGGCCTGTACTTGTATTTACTGAGGTGAGAACCACTGGGAATGATGCAGTTTATTTTTTTCTTTTTTTTTTGGTATCTGCTTCTGAAAATACCAGGCACTGGGTTCACCTTAGACAAGTAGAACACTCACCCGTCTTCCCCGTTAACTCGCAGATTTTGCAATCCTTTGGCAAGCCCCCCCCGCAAGCGCTCCTCTGTGCCCTTATTTCTGCTGTTTCCTCTAGTCATGATGCTCCTTGTCCCGACCTCCCGAGGATGCTGCCTCCATTCTCTGATGATGACTGTGAATGCCACTCCCTCCCTGAAGCCTTCCTTGATCCCATAAGCCCCATATGAATTAGTCTCTTCACAGGAGGCATTTAACGTCTAAGTAGGGCCTGAGTTGTAATTGTGTGTCTGTGTCCCTAGACTGGAAGCTCCATGCGGGCGAATGCTCCTTCAGCACCACCGGTCACTGCCCCGTCAATGTTGGTCACACTGTCCTGGTCTAGTATCAAAATTGGGAAAAGAGGTAACGAAGTAGTTAAGTAGCAATTTGCTCCTTGTAGAGAAAAGTGGAGGCCCAATGTGAACTGATGGTCAGGGGTAGAGGCGAGGGGAGATCTCTAACCCGACCACCTCTGATCAACACAGTCTGTACTCAGGCTTCAAATCCCAAAGGGCAGAAAATCAGGAAGCAGAGAATGACCAGCAAGGGCAGGAGAGATGAGCCTGTCCAAACTTGGCTCCTGAGGTCTGGTGCTGGGGGCACAGGTTGCTAGGAGGGGGAGAAAGCTGCCCCCACTCCACGGTATCACCATAACACAAGATTCTCTTGGGCAGTGCCTGTGGCTCAAAGGAGTAGGGTGCCAGCCCCATATGCCGGAGGTGGTGGGTTCAAACCCAGCCCCGGCCCAAAAAAAAAAAAAATTATCACAGAATAAGACTGCCCAAAATCAACAGCTACCCATGGCAGAAAATGTCCCTGGTATTTAGAGGACACCAGGAGGCAGACAGAAGAGCCTGGATTGACTGAGACCGTTTCTAGTCCTGGCAGAACAGCAACTTGGGGGCATCTCAGACAGAGGTCACACTTGTTGCAAAACCAAAGCAAATGAATAAAGCAGTGGCAGACAGCAGCAATAGAAGTCAGCCAGGCCACCCCCCTGCAGACCCAGCCAGGCCTCCCCACTATAGACCCAGCCAGGCCTCCCCCCTGCAGACCCAGCCAGGCCTCCCCCCTATAGACCCAGCCAGGCCTCCCCCTATAGACCCAGCCAGGCCTCCCCCTATAGACCCAGCCAGGCCTCCCCCTATAGACCCAGCCAGGCCTCCCCCCTGCAGACCCAGCCAGGCCTTCCCCCTAT
>CAUYQV010174067.1:0-20792 GCA_963574575.1 Galagoides demidoff | reverse complement strand
TTTTGTTGTTTGATTTGAGTTCTCTATAGATTCTAGTTATTAAGCTTTTGTCTAATTCATAATATGCAAATATCTTTTTCCATTCTTATGGTTGTTTATTTGCTTTGGTTGTTGTCTCCTTAGCTGTACAGAAGCTATTCAGTTTAATTAAGTCCCATTTGTTTATTTTTGCTGTTGTTGTAATTGCCACTGGAGTCTTCTACATAAAGTCTTTCTACAGGCCTATATCCTCAAGTGTTTTCCCCAGACTTTCTTTTTGAATAGATTAACAAGCTGTGGTATATGTATACCATGGAATACTATACAGCCACCAAAAGGATGGTGACTATACATCTTTTGTATTAATTTGGATGGAGTTGAAATACATTATTCTTAGTAAAGCATCACAAGAATGGAGAAGCAATAATCCAATGTACTCAATTTGGATATGAGGACAATTGATGCTGGTACATGGTAGGGGAGGGGAGAAAGGGAAGGAGGGAGGGGGCCCACAGTGTGTGACACACCTCTCGGGGGTGGGACACTATTCATAGAGGGACTTCACCCAGCAATGCAAGCAGTGTAAACTGGCTCACTGTACCCTCAATGATTCCCCAACAATTAAAAAAATAATAATAAAATTAGCTAATAATTTTTGGAAACTTAATATATGTCAGTCACTATTATAGACCTCTCCATGGACTTACTTGTTCAATTCTCAGAACCGTTGGCAAAACAGGATTATTCTCTTCATTTTATAGATAAGAAAACTGAGGCAGAGAGGTTCATCTCACATCCCACAGCTTTAGTTGGTGGTGAACCCAATACTCAATACTCCAACTTTGTGGCTCCACAGCCAGTGCTGCCAACCACTCTCCTCCACCGCCCCAAACGATACATATTTACTGAATACCTAAACAGTAGGTGGTGGTCCAGTACTGCTGAAAACTATGGTGGAAAAGTGACAGACCCACCCTGGGCAGGATTAAGTCTGAGCACATCAACTGAACAGGGCTCATCTCATGACCCTGAAGTAACTGGGAGGCTCGTGCAGTACAGATACTAATTTTGGTTAAACAATCCTCTGTCTCTGTCTCTCTCTGTCTCTCTGTCCCTCTGTTCCCCTCTTTCTCTCACTGAACTTTTGAAACATTATTTTTTTATAGTTAAAAAAATATATAAGTATATATATATATATTTTGAGACAGTCTTACTTTGTCACTCCTGGTAGAGTGCTGTGGTATCACAGCTCACAGCAACCTCAGACCTTTGGGTTCAAATGATTCTCTTGCCTCAGTCTCCCGAGCAGATGGGACTACAGGTGCCCACCACAATGCCTGGATATTTTTAGAGGTGGGATCTCACTTGCGCTCAGGCTAGTCTCGAACCTGTTAGCTCAAGCAATCCACCTGCCTCTGCCCCCCAGAGTGCTGGGATGACAGTTGTGAACCACCATGACTGGGCGTTGTGGTGGGCATCTTTAGTCCCAGCTACTTGGGAGGCTGAGACAAGAAAATTACTTAAGCCCAGGAATCTGAGGTTGCTGTGAGCTATGATGCCACAGTACTCTATCAGGGGTGACAAAGTGAGACTCTGTCTCAAATAAATAAATAAATAAATAAAAATAAAAATTTTTTTATTGCGGTATAACCACATACAGAAAAGTTGCATACTATAGCCCCTTTAAATTCCACAAACTAATAGGAGATACCCATTGTAATGAGCAATAAAGACCTTGCCAGCACTCCAGAAACGTGTCTTATGCCTTTTTCTAAATACTACCTCCCGGCAGGGGTAAGCGCCTTCCTGACTTCTGTCATGATAGGTTAGTTTTTCCTGCTTTTCTTTTATTTTCCTTTTTTTTTTTTTTTTTTTTACTGTTTGGGATTCACTAAGGGTTCAAAGTGAAAGGATATTATATTGACCAGTGATCTAGGAAACTTTTCCAGCACAGAGGCCAGCCAAGGAAGTCTTTATTATCCCTTGATTGCACATTAGAATCCCAGGAGAGCTTAAAAAAATCCCCAATGCTTAAGTCCACTCCAGAACAGTCAATGAAATCAGAACTCCTGAGAGCTGAGCTCGGGGGAATTTTTTCAAAGATTCCTTGGTGATGTTACTGGCATCAAACTGCTACTTGAGGGAAAAATAATTACTGTGTAAAACCAGTGAGATTTTGAAGTTTATCCATTATAGCAGCTGTGTCACAGCTTTTTGATTCTTTTCTTTCTGACAGACATAGATAAATATCTGGTGCTTGGAATGGGCTAGATCTACATGAAATAATAAAATGAACCCATACTAGCACTTTCTAAACAGTGAGCATCTCATCAAACTCTTTTTAGTGCTGGGAGGTGCTGTAGGAATATTAGGGAAGAATTCTCTTATCAGATAATTTGGGAAATCTTGTCTCCATCTCCCTGTCTTGGGGAATGACCATGCTCATTAGCCCATTAAAGATTCTGAGAAGTCCTGCAGCAAAACAACATAACAAAATAAAACCTAACCACTTTAACTCTTTGCTTACGGCAGTATTTCCCAAACTTTTGAGACCGAAGGATGCTTTCCCTTTTGCCAATTCATTTGGTAACCCCCAGATCTTGTGTTCTAGCATTCTTTCCCGGGGAGACACTGCCTTATACTTTAGCAGGTAGACTATTTTAGTTTTAAATTGCCAGAAAGTAGAAGTTAGCCTGCTCGTGGCTGCTGTCTAGGACTTGTATGTAGGGTCTAACAATTACTTTCATTTAAAAAAACCCTATAACTCACACTACATTTTTTCAGAAATTATCTGAATAGATGTGTCAATTAATATTATTTCTATTAGGCTGTTTTGGTTGCTGTGAACACAGATTCTTCAAGTTATTTCAAATCCTTGCCTCCCCAGCAAATGACAGATAAAGAGCCTACAGGGATGCTTAGCACACAGTGGGTGCTCATAATATGCAGACGTAACAGACATTGTAGGTCCAAGGTGGGTCTGGATTTTCCCTGTCCTGGTTGTCCCTGTTCTCCAGATCTGTGTGTCCCTTACTGGGCAAGATATCACTTTCTTTGCTGTAGTTCATATTCCTTTTTTTAGATTGTTGCAATCCCTGTCTCTACTCGTTCAGAGTGGTTTTGCATCAACAATATTCACAGGCAGTTTGCCCCCTCTCGTGTACCCTGTGTGCTGTGACAGTCACTCAGGACCTGGCCATGGCTTTCCTGTTTCCAGCGCTGCTGTTTGCTCTTACTGCTTGTTCCTCGTGTGTCCCCGGATGGATAATCACCTCCCTTCCCTTGTGGTCTTTCCTCAGCGTGGCAATAGGAGAGTTTATAGCTTCCTTTTGGGTGAGAGAAGCAAGTCCTGACTGGAATCCCAAGAGATTTTTCTCATATTGGAAAAGGAAACAAAAGTTGGGGGGAAGGTTGGAAACTTTTTGGGTGACATGGTGGGGCATCCTCTATGGCTGTAGGATTCTGGGCATCCTCTATAGCTGGAGGATTCTGGGCTGTTGGTGTTTCATTGTCCCTTTCTCTATGTCATGCTTGTTACTGAATTTTTAGTCCTTGTCCATGTGAAGTAATAAAACATTTTGTATGTACTTTGAAAGGGGATTCATCATTTTATCATCACCATCACCATAGTAAACTCACATGTATCTGTCATCATGTGCTGGGCACTCTTCTAATCTTTAGTTCATTTCATATTTTACATAGGCTTAACTGAATCATCTTCTTGATTTTACCAAGGGAAGTATGTATTTAAATTTAAATGATTGAATTTAACTTACTGAATTGTCACCATAAGCCTAATACGTAGGTATTGCTGTATATTAGTCCCATTTTACAGATGAGAAGACTGAAGCAGAAAGGGATGAGAAACTTGTCCAAGGTCACAAAGCCAGTAGGTGATGGGCAGGGATCTGAATCCAGGCAGTACAGATTCACCAAGGTATCCACTTGCCTTGCTGAGTTCCTCCATGAATCTTGAACAAGGTCTTCTTGGACCTGGTGAAGTGCCCGTCAGGGTTAGAGTTCATGCTCATGAAGTAGAATAATCCTTAACTGTCCACCGAGGTATCAACTGTATCTTCTGCTTTGCAGGGGGGAAAACACAGAAATTGGGAATCTAGGTTAATTTTTGGCTAAACAGAAGAAGAAAAAGATCTCCTCATGACAGTGGGGCATTGATCTTTCTTGAATATCTGTCTAGAACATTGAAGAGGTTGCTTTGCATAGTTTCACCAGATCCAACAGCTTCTAGAGTTTTTCCAAAAGGAAGCAGTACTTTGGGAAGTGAAAATGTTTGAAGAGATAACAAGAGTCAGCCACTGAAAACTTGCAGGAGGAGAACTCAAGGGGAGCTGTTTTTATCTGCTGCCCTGAACTCCCCCACAACCAATGTGGTCCTTGATACAACTCAGATTCTGGCCAAGGGAGAGCAAATAGAACTAACAAAGCCAGCTTTCAAAATCTCATTTCGCGATTCCTAATAGTTTGGAAAATAGTATCCCAGGAGGAGAGAGAGATTTTTCTGCCCTGGCTCGTGGATTTCTCCCTGAGTGGGCACTTTCAGCAGAATCCAACTTTATTATACAAATAGCTTGGTGTTCAATTCAGCTGGACGGTTCTTTTTGTCTACTCATTGGGCAGAATTCTTGGCACCTGAAACATCTTGGCCAGGGTACAGAATATTTTTCTTCTCTCCTTCATTTCGTATTGTGCTATCAAAAGCATCCAACAGCTATTTATATTCCAAATACAGAAATTGTTAAAAATGAATTCACAGTCTTCTTCTTTTTAAATATCTTTTTTTGTACTGCTTTTTATGAGCAAAACTATATGACTGTCCCCACCCCCACCCCCTCCTTTTTTTCCCTTCCTCTCTTCCTTGGTTTGGGTGAGAATATCTTGTATTTTTTTTTTTTTTTTAGATCGAAGGACTTAAGCTAAACAGAAAGCTAAAAAGTCTGCTTTTTTTTTTAAAATCATGTTTTGAAATAACACCTGTTTGAAAAACATCTTCAAATGAAAATCTCAGTAGGACTCCGTTTTGCCTGATTTACACAGATAGCTGTGTTAAACGCGCACCTTTACTTTGATGGTGTATCTAGTTCGATCATGTCAAACAAGATGATCGTTTTTTCTTGGTTGTGATCACCCTGTACGTTTTATTTATCCCCTTATTCACTCAACAAATATTTAGGGAATGCCAGACATTCTGCTGGGTTCTGAAAATCAGAGATAGATAAGCTGTATTTCTTGTGCATTATAGCTGCCAGCCTAGTTTCGTACATTTCATTTAAATATGATGACAACGTGTGAAATTCACGGGGAAATGAGTATTTTATTTGGTGTAGCAGATGTAAAACTTGACGCAGAAAGGAATCAAATGGCTTGTTCAGGGTCAATAGGTGGGTATGTGGTTGAACTAGTAACACGTACCGGTTAGTCTTACTCTAGTCATGTGCCGTGCCCGTTAGGGCCGACCACCTTGCTGCTAACTGGTACCTACACTAACAAATGATGACCTGTGGTTCATTGAATTCAGTCATTAAAATTAGGCGTGCCTGTGCTCTTTGTTGTCACACTATGACATGGCCATGGCCACAGAAGTTCTGAAAAGGGAATGTGAAGACTGCAGCTGAGATTCCCAGAACCACAGGCAGACTTGGACTGGAATGGAAAGTGTCAGGTCACCAGTTCTTAAGGGTTCATTCTGTGGACAAACCAGAACACTCGAGGCTGTTCTATGTGAAAGAACTTAGCTGTGCTCTAGAAGCTGGTCTGACAGCAGCTACTCAGAGCACACAGTGAGCTCACACCTGCCAGGCACATCTTTTCATCTTAGTGACTTGTCAAGGTCTGGAATGCTTCCCCCTCCCCCCCATTAGCCTTCATTTCCTTCAAGCCCTTGTTCAAGTCCACCCTCTCGTGAGACCCATCCAGACTGTTCTACTGAAAACCTCAACCTCAACCTGCATCCTTACCTCCCTCCACCCCAAGGCCCCAGCTTCCCACATCTGATCTTTTTTACTCTCTTTGGAACAAATGGCTTTCTAAGTCACCCTATAATTAGCTTGTTCATCATGTTTGTTGTTTGTTGTCTGTTTCCCTAATTAGAACCGTGCTATTTAAGGGCGGGGATCTTGGTGGTTTATTAACTGATATGTCTGAGATCTCTGTTTGAGACACAGCAGGCACTCAACTCAAATGATGGAAGAGAATGACTCAGTCTCGGAAGTGAAAATTTCCCAGCTGCACAGATAAAAAGATTAGACAAGTCAGGTAAAATAGTAATAGCACCATCCTCCAAAAGCAGTTATTAAAACATATTTCTCAGGCCAGGCACAGTGACTCAAGCCTGTACTCCTAGCACTCGGGAAGGCCGAGGTGGGAAGATCTCTTGAGCTCAGGAGTTTGAGACCGGCCTGAGCAAGATCAAGATCCCATCTCTACTAAAAATAGAAAAATTAGTCAGGGATGGTGGCAGGGGCCTGAGGTTAGGGCTATTTGGGAGGCTGAGGCAAGAGGATCACTTGTACCTGGGAGTTTGAGGTTGCTGTGAGCTAGGCTGATACCAGGGTACTCTAGCCTAGGCAATAGAGCAAGACTCTGTCTCAAAAAAAAAAAAAAAAAAAGAAAAAATCAGATCTTTTCTGCCTGTGAAGCCACGCAGCTTTGCTATAGCAGCCTCTTCAAAATGCAACATTTAAAAAATTTCCTGGTTTCTTGAATTTTTTTTTTTTGCAGTTTTTGGCTGGGGCTGGGTTTGAACCCATTACCTCCGGTATAGGGCCAGTGCCCTACGCCTTAGAGCCACAGGTGCTATCCTTCTTGGTAATTTTTTTTACATCTTATTTTACTGTATTATTTTAATATCTGGGAAATAAAACTCTTGTAACTGTGTTAAACACTTTTTTACTTCTTTTTGTGTGTGTGTGTGTGTTCATGCGATTAAAATGGCTTTATTCCACCTGGGTGCAGGTGGGGTAAGATTTCCAACCAGGAAGAAATCCACCCTTTCTATTTCTTACCAAATTATTTACATCTACAAAGTCCCTCTTACCTTGCATATAAGGTGTGTCTTGGTTCAAAAAAGATAGTTGGTTCAATCCGCACAATGGGTCCATCTCCAGTTCTGCCCTGAACTACTGACTCCAACCTTAAGCAAATTCCTTAGCCCTAATTATAAAATAAGGGGATTGGATGATACAATGTTCATTCTGCCCTTCCACATTTACAGGATGGGAAAATATCCTTCTTATCCTTCTCATGCTAAGGGCCCCCCATTCACATTTCTCTGAGCCTTGAGCATATTTGTGCTTGGCTGATTTCTGGGTGCATCCTTGAAGAATTATATCTGTTATTTTCTCTCCCAAGTAACCAGAAATTGCTTCAATTCTTTGAACTTGCTTTTCAATGAAAACATTGAAACATTTTAGGGTGTTGAGGTGGAAAGGGCAGTGGGGAATATATTTTAAGCTAAGATGATGGTATTTTGCCCAAATTATTTCATTAGGTTACAGATGCAGATATGAGGTTGAACCACATGAAATAGTCACTCTTTTAGGTCAAAAATGGATAAATAATGGCCAGCTCATGTGGTTTAACCAAATATATACCTGTTTAGCACTATATATGATTAGAAAATATTCTAAACTTTTTTTTTTTTTTTTGAGGCAGTGTCTCACTCTGGCATTCTGGCTAGAGTGCAGTGGCATGATCATAGCTTACTCTGTCACTCTGGGAGTAGAGTTCTGTGGCATCATAGCTCACAGCAAGCTCAAACCCTTAGGCTCAAACTAGCCTCCTGCCTCAGCTTCTTGAATAGCTGGGACTACAGGTGCTACTATGCCTGGCTAATTTTTATTATTTTTATTTTTTGTAGAGACAGGGTTTTGCTATGTTGCCCGGGCTAGCCTTGAACTCCTGGCCTCAAGTGATCCTCCTCCCACCTTGGCCTCTCAAAGTACTGGGATTATAGGTGGAAGCCACTACATCCAGCCCTAAACTTATTTTATTTTTTTATTAAGTCATTTATACATAGATCATAAATACATTTATGCTATTATGGGATGCAATGTGTTGATTATTTGTACAAATTGGAGTGCTTACACCCTACTGATCAACATAGCCTTTACCTCATTTACCCAAGTATAGGATTAAGACATTTGTGTTCTACACCTGATAGATCCAACTTGCACTTGCAATGTGCTCCATAGGTGTGGTCCCCCTACCAACCCATCCCCTTCCCTTCCCCTCTCTCTCCCCTCCTTCATCCTAGGCTATAGTTGTGTTTCATTTTTCATATGCAAGTGTGAGTGATTATAAATTGGTTTCACAGTAGTACTGAGTACATTGGATCAGCCCTAAACTTTTAATATTCATAGAGTGATACCCTTTTAGTTCACTGGCATTTCTCAGGGACTGCAGTTTTAGGGTGGTTATTATTGTGAGAGTCAGATACCAGGGCTCAAGAGACGGGCAGTTCAGGTGGAAATGCTTATGTCTCTAGGTAGGAAGTACATCGGGCCCCGGTGCCACCTCTCTGGGTTGCTTCCCATCCTGCAGAGAAGCCTGAATGAGCCAATGAATAAATGTCCGTGTCTTTACCTGCCTCGGCACCCTGTCTGGTTCTTCCGCCTCGTGCTCCCAGAGGATAGACGCCCGCCCTGGTTGTTGTTAGGAACTGACAGGGCAGGAGGGCTTCCTGCACACTCATCAGATCCTGCCCCGTCTGGAGTCAGCTATCCAAGCAGGGGATGTGTCCCAGCACGTGTATCCCAGCCCTTGTGGCCTTTTCCTTTTCCTTTGTCAGATTAAATCTTCCCACACAGCAGACTTTCTTTTCTGGGGGTGATTTTTGTTTTTCCTCTTTGTAGAGACCAGTCAGCAGGTCCTGCTCGGAGCAGAATTGTGAAGTAGGCAAAGTTCCTCTCCAGCACCTGCCCCCATTTCCCTGTTGGCTTCCCCCACCCCCATTCCTTTGGTCATTTGACCAATCAGCAGTTACCAGGGGCTCACTGCACCTTTCTGCTTAGGGTGTTATTTCTTTTTTCTTTCGAGACAGAGTCGCAAGCTGTCACCCTGGGTAGAGTGCTGTAGTGTCCCTGCTCACAGCAACCTCAAACTCCTGGGCTCAAGCCATTCTCCTGCCTCCGCCTCCCATGTAGCTGGGACTACAGGCGGTGGCCAGAACACCCGGCTATTTTGGGTTATAGTTGTTGTTTGGCAGGGCTGGGCTGGATTTGAACTCACTAGCTCCGGTGTATGTGGTTGGCACCTTAGCTGCTTGAGCTACAGGCACGGAGCCTAGGGTGTTATTTCACAGTGGACTAAGGTTAAGTGTTTGGTAATTACACGGTCCCCAATTGCTCAAGAGTGGTTTTTGTTTCTTTCCTCACCACCAGTACCAGTGATTCCTACTAATTCTGCCGTCTGTAGGTAGAATCTGGTCATGAATCCAATCACTTCTCTACATCCCCACTCTGCCCTCCCGGGTTAAGCTGCCAACATCTACTGCTTACACTTGTTGCCGTGGCATCCACTTTGATCTTCCATTTTTCTCTTTGCCCCCTAAAATACATCCTGTGAACAGCAATTACCTTTTCAAGTTACAAGACCAAGGGTTCCCAGCTTGAAATGGCTTGAAATCCAGCACTGACTCCTTGCCATGGGTTTGGGACCTACAAGGCCTGAGATCTGTTCTTCTCTCTGGCTTCAGAATTGACTCTGCTGGACCCACCCTGCCTTTATGCTGTAGCTCCCCAAGTTCATCCCCATCTTTGGCATTTTCACTAGCTGTTCCCACTTTCCGGAATGTTCTTTCCTCTGACATTTGCATGATGGATTTTTTTCCTTGACATCAGTTCTCATTTCAGTGTCACCTCGCAGAAAAGCCACCCCTAATCACCCAAGCTGACGTGGCATGAAGTCATTCCCTGGCACTCCTTTCTGTGCTTCATCTGACACCTGCTCCAAGTTGTATCGCCTTTGTTACTGTTTTCCCTGGAACAGCGCCTGAGCCGTAGCAGGCGTTGACACATTGTTGCTGAATGGATTTGTAAGCATTTGTTATGTGCTCCTGAACTTTACATGTATTATCTAATCCTATCAAGCATACTCTCATTATCTCAGTTTTACAAATCAGAAAAATCAGAGCTAACGAAGGACCTCTAAGCAGGACTGGCTACATCCCTTGTGGGGGCCAATGCAAAGTGCACGTACGGGGCCCTTTGCAAACATATCAAGAAGCTTTTGAAGACAGAGACAGCAGGGCTGGATAAAGGGATTTTGGAGAGCTAGGAAATGTGAATTAAGCGGGGCAGTCTCCGTCACCCTCACTGAAAGGGGAAATGTGAGGAAGACTTAGAGGTGGGGTGTAGAGGGAGGAGAGAGAGCCCTTAGGTGAATGTGGCAATGGGGGACCAGGGAGGCATTGCAGAGCTTCATGCAGAGAAAGGACGCAATCTGGCTTTTATTAGGATACCATCACCCCAGCGGCTGTGTTAAGAATACACTGTGGAGGGGCAGGTGGAGACGATTTCCCAGCAGGATACTGTAACTAATGAGGTAGGAGGTGGTGGTGGCTTGAACCAGAGCGGGAGCTATGGAGTTGGTGAGAAGGGGTCTGATTTTTGCTATGAAAAGAGTCAATAAAATTTATAGATGGTGGAGATGCTGGGTGTCTAAGAAAGAGAGGAGTCAAGGATGACTCCAAGAGTTTGGACTGAGCAACTCAAGGAATGAGGTTGCCGCCCGCTGAGGTGGGAAGCTCTGAGCGAAGCAGGGTTTTGCCAGGGAGAGTTAGGAATTCCGTTTTGGATTTGTTAAGTTTGAGGTGGCTATTAGGTACCCAACTGGAGATGTGAGGGAAGAGCTGCATGATGAGCCTGGGGTTCCAGAGAGGCCTGGGCTGAATATATACACGTTTGAAAGACATCCACGCTACCGGTCATAGTGAAAGCCTTGGGACAGAGTGAATCACCAGAGCAATGAGAGGCTGGGGAGAGAGTTACAGGAGCTCCCCGGCCATTGATGTTAGGAGGTGCAGAGCTAGAAAGAAGGGGAGGGGATGACGCTGTGCTCTCCCCTGTGTTGAATGATGATGCCGGGTGGAGTGTGACGAGGGCCGGTGCTATGCCGTTGGAGGTTTTTGGTGAACTTAGGCAACAGCAAGTTCAGGGGAGAGGTAGGGAAGAAGCACCTCCTGAATGGAGGGGATTTAATCCAATCCAGTTTTGCTGCCACCCGCACACTCCTCAGCTCTTATTTATTTTGGGTGGGGAAGAGGTTGGTGGCTCACTTGTAATTATTCTGCAGTTTTAAAAGAGAAAAGCATAAATATGAACTCCCCGGATGATTTTATTATCTATTTTAGGCTGCATGAAAGGCGTTTTAAAAAAATTTTTGTTTATACTTGTTTTGAGTGTGATACTTGAAGCATCATACTTGAAGCAGGCCGGGCTTCCTCTGGTATCTCTTATAGTAGAAAACCATTTCTCTCCCTCCACCATTCCCATTTCTTCTGCTGCAAACCATGCAATCCTTTATTGATTTTTTTTTCATTTTGCATTATAAAATGCATCTTCCCATGTAGCCTTTCCTCGGTGTCAGACGAGGTCTTCCCTCTTTCCTGAATTTCTGTTCCTCACATTGCTCGCAAGCTGAGTGATGAGATTTCTCCTGTAAGAAAAGTGTCTGCACTTCTTCTCCACTCGCCCTCTTTTTTTTGAGACAGTTTCACTAGGTTGCCCTTGGTAGAGTGCTGTGGCATCACAGCTCACAGCAACCTCCAACTCTTGAGCTTAAGTGATTCTCTTGTCTCAGTTTCCCAAGTAGCTGGGACTGTAGATGCCTGCTACAACACCCGACTATTTTTTCTTATAGTTGTCATTGTTGTTTAGCAGGCCTGGGCCAGGTTGGAAACTACCAGCCTTGGTGCATGTGGCTGGCTTCCTAACCCCTGAGCTACGGGCGCCGAGCCTCCACTCTCCCTCTTATGTAATGGGTAAAGGATATAGCTGTTCACACCTGCAACTTCCATCAGCCAGGACATTTCCCCCCCACCATTTGTAGGACCTCCTTGTAAATCTGTAGCATCTACAGTACTGTTCAGCTGTGTCCACTTTTCCTGTAAACTTTGTGTATTCTAAAATAACTGTCTGTTTTTCAGATTGAACAGTCTGTTTTTTATAACCAGTGATCAACTGTATTGGAGGGCCAAAGAATGTACTGAGTATTGTCACGAACCTGCCGTCATAGAATGAATGAGAGTCACACACACATAGAAAAAAAATGTTGGATGTCTACTGACATCAGAGTGGAACAGGAAAATTATTATGTTGGACAAGGTCTGACACAGGATCAGTAAAAAATTTGAGGAGAGCCATCAGAGACAGGGTAGACCTGTTCTCACCGACTTCTGCAGCAGAGGGGGTACAAAGAAACAAGGAAGGAATTGGGGAGGGTGGAGGCTGCAAATGAGTCCAGAAAGATTTTTAAAAGATGAGAAAAATGACAACAACATTCTTAAATGCTCATGGGAGGTTCCAATCCAGATGGGAAATTGATGATGATTACGATTAATTTCTATATTATTCATAAATACCACCCCATTTCTGTCAGATTGATTAATTCACCATCTGGGGTTGATATGAAGTGGTGGTGGGCTTCTGTTTGGAAGCATTCAAATGTTAATTACTATTCCTGGTGTATGTACTTGAGGTAGAAGAGAGAGAGAAATTTTGACTTGAGTCCCCCAGTAAAGATGAAAACTTACATACACTCACATGCATACCCCGTGTTGTCCTAAGTATTACAACTTAAAGGGTGTCACAGACAATGGGATACTTACAAACCAATTACTTATGCTCCGACTCTATCTGCTCATTTCACCCATTCCAGCCCCGAGAGCGTGAGCTGAGAGTTAGAGCCTTCTGTGTCCTTGGTGGCATTCACGCTTTTCCAGGATTTCCCGTTCTGTGGCACTTTGTTGGAGCAAATGCTTTTGCTGGAGACAGAGGTGTGGAGCTGTCATGGACTCTCAGATGAGACCCCCAAAATTATTTGAACCTGACCTTTCCCAATTTCTTACTCTAAGATGTGAATAATCACTAACAGATCACATGTTCTCCTGAGCGCTAGTAGACACGTCGCATAACTTTTTTTTTTGTAGTTTTTGGCCAGGGCCGGGTTTGAACCCAGCACCTCCGGTATATGGGGCCAGCGCCCTACTCCTTGAGCCACAGGCACCGCCCCCACATCACATAACTGTTAGGGCCTTGGATTCCTCAACGTGAGTCCATTCTGGTTTCATCTTTTCATCATTGTGACTTCTCTGAGTCTTTGTGGAGGAATATTCCTTCTTTTTTCATTTTCCTTTTGCTTCTCCCTCTGAGGACCATTAACCCCCCCACAATACAGAGGGTGCCAAAAATGTATACCTATTGAAAGCGATTTTTTTAGAAGTAAAATCGATTGTTTTCCAAGAGAACACAACTTGCGGGTGAAATGCACGTACATGTCGTGTGTAGGTACAGCGAAGCAGTGACGCTACCTTCAATTCAACTTTGAAAAGTACTATGTAGATAACATCTAAAATGTGCACACATTTGGGGGGCACCCACTGTAAATTCAAGAGTGCCTAAGTCAGAAGGCGACTCATTTGCTTTTCTTTCTGTTTTTATTGTGTTAAAATATGTACAACACGACATCTACCATTTTAACTATTTGTATGTCTACGATTCAGTGGCATCAAATATATTCACATTGTCATACAAATGTCACCACGATCCATCTCCAGAAGGTTTTTTATCTTCCTAACTGAAATTCTGCATTCATTAAACAAAATCTTCCCACTCTCCCTTCCCCGGCCTCTGACAACCACCATTCCACTTTTTGTCTGTATGAATTTGACTACTTCAGGAACCAGATATAAATGGAATTACACTACATACAATATTTCTTCTTTGGCATCTGCCTTTTTTTTACTTCAGTAGAATGTCTTCCAGGTTCATCCATCATACAACATGTGTTAGCATCTCCTTCCTTTTTAAGGCTGAATAATATTCCATTGAATGTTTATACCACACTTTGTTTATCCATTCATCTGTGGATGAACACTGGGGTGGTTTCTCTCTTTTAACTTTTGTGAACGATGCTGCTATAAACATTGGCATACAAATATCTCTCTGAGTCCTTGCTTCCAGTTGTTTTGGGTAAATACCCAGGAATGGAATTGCTGGATTCAATGGTAATTCTATGTTTAATTTTTTGAGGAGCCATCATGCTGTTTTCCTCAGGGGCTGCACTGTTTTAGATTCTCACCAGCAGTAAATAAGAGCTCCAATTTCTCCACATCCTCACTCACACTTGTTATTTTCTGTTTTTCTTGCTTTTTTTTTTTTTTTAATAGGAACCATCCTAATGGATGCAAAGTGGTGTCTTGCTATGGTTTAATTTGTATTTCCCTATTGATCGATGATACTAAACATCTTTTTAGGTGCTTATTAGCCATTTTTACCCCTTCTTTGGAGAAATATCTAATAGAGTCCTTTGGCTATTTTTTTTTTTTTGAGACAGAGTCTCAGTATGTCACTCTCTGTAGAGTGCTATATCATCACAGCTCACAGCAACCTCAAAGTCTTGGGCTTAAGTTATTCTCTTGCCTCAGCCTCACAAGTAGTTGGGACTACACCACAATGCCTAGCTATTTTTTTGTTGCAGTTGTCATTGCTGTTTAGGTGGCCTGATCTGGGTTCAAACCCACCAGCCTGAGTATATGTGGCCATTGCTCTGCTCACTGAGCTATAGGCACCTCCCCCTTTGGCTATTTTTAAATTGTTTTCTTTTTTTTTTTGGTTGTTGAGTTATGACAATTATTTATATATTCTCCATATTAGTCCCTCATCAGACATTCGGTTTACTAATATTTTCTCCCGTTCCATGGGCTGTCCTTTTCCTCTGTCGATAGTGTTCTTTGATGCGTAGAAGTTTTTAATTTCAATGAAGCCTAGTTTGTTTTTTCTTCTGTTGTCTCTGTTTGGACATCATATCTGAGGAATTGCTGCCAAATTCGATGTCTCTAAACTTTTTCCCTATGTGTTTTTTTCTAAGAGTTTTACAGTTTTGCTCTTACATTTTCTTACTTTGGTGTTTTTGTGTCTTTGATGTAGAAAAGGGATCTACTAATTGAGTTTCT
This sequence comes from Galagoides demidoff, assembly GCA_963574575.1. NCBI lineage: Eukaryota > Metazoa > Chordata > Mammalia > Primates > Galagidae > Galagoides > Galagoides demidoff. The sequence goes on along the minus strand of CAUYQV010174067.1, from coordinate 5,623 downwards.
TAAAGAATGGAGAACGTTAAATTTTATTCAATAATTACATTGATTAAAATGTTTCAACTTAATATGGCCAAAAATCAAGGTAGTGAGAAACTGAAAGAAAAGAGGATAAAAAGAACGAGAAAATGAGGGAGGAAGATAGAGTGGGAGGAGGGAGAGAAAGGAAAACAGGAAAAATCCCCCACACCTCTGGTAGTTGGGCAAGCAAAGATCTGATTTATTAATCTTACTCTTAAAAAATACACCCACTTCCAGCATTTGTTACAATGCATTGCACATTTAAACAACTACCTAAGTTTTGTATGCATAGAGGATACTGAAAAAAAAATTGCTTACTACATGCTTTGGGAAGCAGATTAGCTGGAAAACAAAAGTTAAAAAAAGATCATATGTATTTGAGTAATGGCCCATTTTTCTTTAATAAGGCATAGGAACCACCCCAATAGCCCACAAACCCCCCAAAGGGAGTCAATGGACTTCAGTAAAAATAAACACAAAACCTGTCTTCCTTGTCTTGTAGTTTTAGTAAAATTAAGCCAAGGAGCTGTATCAGCAGATGCAGGGCAAGCAATCTCTTGAAGTGAGAGCATAAAAGAAAAAAAAAATCTGGGTGGGGCTGGAGGTGTAAAAGTTGAGCTACTTGTCCCAAGTTCCCTTCCTGCCCAAGAGGAGTTAGTTAGAGACTGTTGCTGCTGCCTGCTTTCAAAGGTGTTGTTTTCCTTTTACTGTAGCAAGAGAGGGGGCTCCTGGGACCCCTGATGTCCCTTGTAAAGGCACATCAGCTGGGAGCCACCGAGAGGGGTCTTCCTCAGAAGGGAAGGGAGGCATTTTAAGACTCTGTTTAAAATGGTGAAGTTGTCAAGGAAAAGGTGGAAGAGAGACCATTGGATGAGTCTTGGTTTAGGGAGCCTGGGGTTGGCTGACACTCTGGAAGGTGGCACAGCATGTGAACTGAATGAGCCAATCTGAAAAGCAGGTGCCTTGGTCACACCTGGCACTGGACTCAACTTCCCTGAGAGAGCCAGGACAGGACAGTGTGCACAAATTAGGACCCATGGGGACATGGCAGCATTGGCCCTGAACAGTGACCCTGCAAGGTGGCACAGGGCAATGACAGTATACCACATGCCATTTTTTTTCTCTGAGGAGGTGGGGTGGGACGGGGCTGTATTGAACCCCCTTTTCGGCTGTACGATCCCCTGGAGTTTGTGGACTCTCCGAAGGTGGGGTGGGGAGGAATCTTCTAGAAAGAGATGCTGGATTTCATGTCAAAAAAATACAAGGTTCATTGTCCTTGAGAGGTGATTTAAGAAAATAAAATAAACATTTGCTTTCAGTGTGTAGAGCAGTTCATTCATGCCAATTACATTTTAGTAGTGTGGAAAGGGTCTTGTCCTTGGGTCCCCCCCTCCTGCCACCTTCCAAGAGAGGGTTTTCAGCCGCCATGGATGAAAAATGCAGCTTCGGGCCTTTGAGAGTTTTGGCTCATGTGCATCTGTGCTTGATATATGACATGTCTGGGGTCTGGAAAGTCCATTTCATCCAGGGTGAACCAGCCAATCTGTTTTGGGTAGTCAAATATTTTTTCCCCCTACAGTTCATGCCAGTTAAGAGAGGAAGAAGACAGGCTGGGCATATAGGGAAACAGAGGGCTTTGGAGGAGAGAGAAGGAGGCAAAAAGGCTCAGAGAAGCTGGTGGCTGAAAGAGGAGATGGCTTCTTTGGCTGAAGTGAGGACAGAGGAAGCAACCTATGGGTGGCACCTCACTGTAGCGGGATGGTGTGTTTCCGTAGTCGTATGAAGAGTTGTGCACTATTCGCAGAGTTAATATAGATTACCGCATGGATCCTCAACATTCCTATGAAGTAGGTACTAGTCTTTTTTCTATGGGACACAGAGGCGCAAGATATGATGTGCCTAAGGGCAAACACTGGAGTCTTGGGGCTCAGATCCAGGCAGGTTGGCTACATACAGATTCTCCACTCTTACCCTTTCTTTTTGCTATGTTTTTGCCATCACCAGAATTTAGAATGAGAGATGGGCACAGTTTATTGATGGCTGAGAATAATGGTATAACTTAGACCAGCAATTCTCAACCTGTGGGTTGCGACCCCTTTGTGACAATGAAAATACATCATGGCATCAGGAAGGTTGAGAACCATTGACTTAGACAATCTTAGTAGCAAGTGAGAGAAAACCTAAGCCCCTGGCTTAAACCAAAAGGGAATTCATTGGTTCACACCAACAAAAAATTCAGAGACACACTGGGCAGAGACAGGTCTAGCTTTAGGCATGGGTTGACTCAGGCTACCAGTAGTGCCCCTGGGGTCCGTGTCTTAGCTCCACTTCTTCCAGGCTGGCTTCACTCTCAGGGTGCTTGGTGGCTCCCCAGATTTCAGGCACACACCCAGTCAGTGGGAAAATAAAGGATCTTTCCCTCAGAATTCCCGGCAAATCTGTCTTCATGCATCACTGGTGCTGATGAAGTTCAATGCCCATTTATGGCACAGTCTGGGTCACTATTGACCAAAATCAAGCTTCTCTTTTTTCTGCATAACCTACCCAAGTTCCTTTGCAGTTAAATGTGGCCATGAGATGGAATTCTGGGTGATAACGTGGGCAGAAATGTCATGATCCTGTGGTTTTCTTTCCTTTTTGACTGAGTGGAATGGAGGTATCTCCAGGATAACCTTGAAATCAGAAGCACATGTTTAAGATGGATGGATTAACCAAATAGAAAGATCCTGGGTCCCTTAATCACTTATCAATTAGGAATCTATCCATGTGTGTGAGAAATAAACCCCAATTATATAAAGCTATGAGGATTTTGGTATTTTTTTTTTTTCCCTGGCTGGGGCTGGGTTTGAACCCATCACCTCAGGCACATGGGGCTGGCACTCTACTCCTTTGAGCCACAAGAGCCAGCCCAAGTCCAGACCTTTTAATCAAACACATCACTGAATGTGAGTTATGACCCATTAGGCTCCTGGGACAGCTGGTCTACCTCTCAGTTGAGGACTTATTTTAGTTGCTGATTTATCTGGTCATGCTCAAGGGCTCCTGAATGCTGGGTAATGTGTTAAGTTTTATGGACAGACAGAAAGATTAAAAATGAGTTTGGGCCTGGAGATGATGACATTATCAGCCAGAACTCACTTCCAGACTGGCAATTTTTGCAGAAGTTTTAGTAGACAATTGTGTTCAAATAATAGAGAACAACCCAAACCCAATTAAATCTAAACTCCCGCTTTTATCTTGTTTTTGTCTTCAAAATGGTTATGCTCACTGACTAGTCTTTCCAGATGTAGGGTCTACTTATTATACTCCGTAGAGCTGGACAGGATTGGGAATCAGATGCATCTGCTTCCTTTGCTACATCTAGAGACACATGCTCAGCTTTGCAGTCTCTAACTGTGGTCTGCTCCCTTTGCTATCTACTCTTCATATGATCTCATTATTAAGTTCAATGTGTTTTCTGCAATCGCCAGCTTCTTCTCTCCCACTACTGCTTGAATCAAGCAGTGACTGGAATACTTGGAGCCTACTGGCAGGAACCTAGTACTGCGTTGTCTGGTTTACAAGTGATATTTATGCCCTATTCTTTCCCAACAATGGGTCAGACAATTCCCTAGGACAATGGTAGAGCTGACATATCCATATGAAGTGGTCATGACTTCATGAAGACCTTGATAGGTCAAGACCCATCGATAAACCAGCTGCTTTCTGCCTATTTACTTATTCAGTTTGCTCATTGTTTTTAAAGAATATTTACTGATAACCTACTATGTGCCAGATGCTTTTTTATGTCTATTCCCTTCTCTCTAGCCTAGGGCTCAGCAAATATTCTCTGTGAACATCCAGAGAGTGAAGATTTTAGGCTTTGTAGGTTGTCTCTTTGGTGATGAATCAACTTTGTCATCATTATAATACAAAAGCAGTCATAGACAGTGTGTAAAGGAATGAGTGGGGCTGTTCCAATAAAACTTTATTTACAACAATAGAAAATGGGCCTGATTTGCCCTGTGGATGGTAGTATGTCCATCTCTGCTCTAGCTTAATTCTAACCATCCTCCATCTTTATCCTTGGAAGATTTCATTTTTTTTTTTTTCCTCTCAAAATTTGAGAGCAGAGAAACTCATTAGCTAGTTAATCAATTGAATTGAGTTCTGGTTCTAAAGATTTGTTTCTTGTTCAATAATACTAATAATATCAACAAAAACAATAATAATAGATCAGAATTTTGTATCATTTATCTTGTCCCAGTCACTGCCCTGATCACTTTCCAAAGAGCAACTCATTTTCTCTGACTTGCTGGAGAAAGGCAGAGAGCAGGTTTAGTTAGTAGTAATAGAAAAGATTGTTTTGGGCTATTGTCTTCCGGGAGCATTTCTATTTTGATAAAAGAAATAATTCCTCATATTTGTTGAGCTGTTACAAGGTAGCAGGTGTCACGTTGATCGCTCTCCATCCATTATGTTACATGGCCTTTCAGTATCTTTTTGAGGAAGGTACGATTTTAATATCCTTTTAAAGCTTAGAAAATGAAACCTTTGAGTGGTTCAGTCACTTGGAGTGTAGAGTTGGAACTTGTTTTGGCCTTCAAAGCTGTGCTCTTTTTGGTTTGGACGAGCGGAGATTAATAATATCTACCAGACCAGTAATGTGGGTTTTATTATGATTGTCTTTTATTTTTACATTAAACATTTTTTTTCTTTAATGATCCAAGCTTCTCAGATGGCAGAACACAAGATGCTTGTGTCGCTGGTGCTTTGGCATTATGATGACTGTCATTTACAAACCCAGTGCCCTGAGAGGCCTCATTAAATCAACAGGACAATGGGACGTGTTAAAACATAAGTGCAGCTGCTCTGCGGAGGAATGTTGCTTGTGGGATGGGAGGCTGGTCTTTATCAGGCTGCACTGGGGGAGCCCTGGGCAGAGGGTGCTTGCTACAGTACCACCCCACAAGGCAGCCCTGTGGCCGACAGCTGACAGCCACCCCGCTAGCCTGGGAAGGGGTGGTCTTACCCATAGATTAGATCTTGAAAGCTGCCTCTTTTTGTTGTGTGGCTGAAAAGAGTCGCTCAGCTGGTGCAATTGCTGTCAACAAAAGGAAGCTCTGTTTGAACAGAAGCTGGACAGCCTGTCTTGGGAGGCACATTAAACCAAGTGGGTTCTCTTCAACGTGGAAGTGGAGTATGGATTCTCCTGGGTTTTGCATAAGGGTTGTATAGGGATGCACAAACGTTTTGAGGAAATTCTTGGCCTTCCTGTAAGCAAATTGTTTTCTGGAGGCTCCTATTGCTGGTGGAGCTTGCGTTTAGTGTGACATGGGATGGGAGGGTAATTTCTCTCTCATCTCAATTGTAAGTGCTACACACAGATGTCAGCCCCACATGACCTCTTCCCACCCCCAGACGCTATAGCAAAGAATATCAGGGAAATAGTAAAAATGATAAAGATGAAGTTTTAGAAAATCTGAACTTTATTTATTTTTTTTTTATTGAATGGTAACTATGTACATTAATGCACTTCTGGGGTACAGTGTGGGGTTTTCACATGCAATCCGAAATACTTCCATCAAACTGATCAACACAGCCTTCATGTCATTTTCTCAGTTATTGT
>CAUYQV010174064.1:0-17474 GCA_963574575.1 Galagoides demidoff | reverse complement strand
CTGGGACCACAGGAGCCTGCCACAATGCCCGGCCATTTTTTGGTTGCAGCCATCATTGTTGTTTGGCGGGCCCAGGCTGGGGATTCGAACCTGCCACCTTAGGTGTATGTGGCTGGCGCCTTAGCCGATTGAGCCACAGGCGCTGAGCCAGAGTTATGCATTTTTTGATGGAAAAGATCGATTCCCCTAGTTCGGTCTTTTTTTCCTTTAAAAAGATGAGGGTCTTGCTATGTTGCCCAAGCTGGCCTTGAACTCCTGGATGAAGCAACCCTTCCATCTCAGCCTCCTAAATAGCAGGGACTGTAGGTATTTGTCATTGTACCTGGCCTGAATTGATTTTTCAAAGTCTTAAGCTACCTTTCTATATCAAAAGCAATGATAGGATTTCTTGACATAGACATTTAACTTTAGCCAGTGGTTTTCAAACTTTTTGATTATAATCAAGGGTAAGAAATACATATTTTATTATCATCTGAGACATAGGTATACACACATATTGATGTAAAATTGAAACAAAAATTTCAGTAAAGAATATTGCCCTTTCTTTAGAGAATGCCCTGTGTTACTTTCAGTTCTGTTCTGTGTATGCTATTTTGTTTCTAAAAATGCTGACCTTGACCCACTAAACTAATTTTATGACACTTTATTAACTGGTAAATTAAAAAAAAAACTACCATAAACCACAATCAGGGACACTCAGGGCAGGTACTCTTATGAGTCAGAGAAAGACTCATAAGACTAGAGAAACTCCAGTTCTCTAGCATGTTCACGATGGAAGGAGATGAGAGAGCATGGATGATGAAGGTAAGACAAATACCCCTTCTTTTTGGGTTATAACCTTTAGGTCTATGTGTGAAGGCTGTGTGTGTGTGGCCGAGAAGTGGTCCAGATAGACAATGTGTAAGAGAGGACACTGCTGGTTCTCCTGGCCATGCAGGGCCCTTAGGGAATTCAGAAGTTTCTTCTTAGCTTTGCAGTGGGGCTCGGATGTGTGAAGGGAATGGGTAGACTAGCAGATTTGGGGCTGAGACCAAAAAAAGACCATGTAGGAATAGGCATTTTGCAATTTGGGCAAATAACCAGTACCAAGAATTTCAGCAGCAGTAGGTATTAGTACAGTAACCTCCAAAGATCTGATGGAGTCAGCCACATGTCACTGTGTACCAGATTTGAGTAGAAGGTAAGGCACCTCTTGGAGAAATGGGAGGGCCTTCCTCCCTGTCTGCTGCGAGTCCAGGTGAGCCCCTCCTCCCCAACCCAAATGCTGTCTCTCAGTGCATCAGATGGAGAGAAAGCTGAAAGCCTGAGCACTGGCCCCAAAGACACCAACATACACAAAAGAGACTGTTGGTTCTAAACAGGAAGAGGTACCATCAATGGAAAAAGTTAACTCTTCTCCCTCCTGTAATGTCTGAGAATTGGAATAATTTAAAAAAGCAAAAAAGAGCAGTTTGTTAAATCTCAATCCAGTTAGCTACAAGAGTGCTAATTCCTGCATGTTTGTCTTAGCGACTTGGACAGACATAGTCAGGTTTATCTTTCCCTAACGACTGGGAAACTTAGCTCACACATTTCCCTAACTCAGAAAGTGTGTGCTTTTAGCCTGATGTCACAGATAAGAACTTACAGAGATAATAAATAATGTTCCCCAGTGCGTGGCTGTAAGAGCTTATCACACCTCCGGGCCCCTGTGCTTTCCTTTGTACTTTGCAGTCTGCTGCAGAGATCTGATCGGATCATGGTCCTAGGCAGCCCTGTGATTCCTCCACTTTGGATAAACCTGGTCCTCCGTGGGATGGATCGTACAGAGGGGATGGTAAGATGATAAACACACTCAGAATCAGACTCCAGCGAGTCTTTGGATTCTCTTAATAATCATTCTATAGTGCTATATAGTGCTTTATAGTGTATATAACATATCATATTTCTTAGTTGACCTCATAAAAGTCTGGAAGCAGTTGTTCATATTATTCTCCCACTACGAATGAAGGAGCCCCGTGTTAGAAGGGCCAGGTAAATTTCTGGAAGGTGGCACACAGCAAAGGGGTGGAATTGAGACCCACAGCCAGAGCTTTTTATTGCTAGAGAAATACAAGTTCACGGATTCTGCTGCCCTGCTTAGGTCAAGGATAGGAAGATACTGGTAAAATGTTCTGTTATGTTCCTGTCTTCTTCCCTGCAAGTGGAATACGGGCACCTTGGCTCTCTTTCCCCTTTCTCTTCTTCTCCTCTGCCTGGTGGTTGTCTTTGTGTGTCTGGTTGTGCTGCTCAGGACAAGTGGAGTCTGAATTTCTGACAGGTGATAAATGGCAGTGGTTTCATTTCCCTCCCTCCAGTGTGAGGGTTGGCAAGAACTGCAGCTGGGAAGCAGCTGCCCAGACAGGTTGTGGTGGGAGTGGGGTCCCGGGAAGAAGCCTGGCCACAGGCTGATGTGCTGCCCAGGCTCCTGCCTCCACAGCCTCTGAAAGGAGGTTCTGTGAGCACTCAGACCTGCCTTACCATCTGGTCTGGTTCCTCTCAGGTTTGAGTCAAGAAGGAGTTAAAGGATAAGGGACAAATGCCCCTGCAGTGGCCAGAGTCCTAGCTTGGAAGCCTGAATAAAGTCTCTTCCATATGAATGGAAAGGCAAAAAAAAAAAAAAAAGGCTCTAAATGAATTGTAAAGAGAAGTGATGTCTCTTATCAGTCTGCTGCCTGTAGACTTGGGCTTGGAGATAATCACCATGGTTAACAAGGATCCTGGCAGCCAGTTATTATTCACTCCTGACTGTTCTCTCCCACCATTGTTTTGGCAGATAAAACCCTGAAGGAATATGAAATCCCCAGTGCTCTGCAGCATTGCTGCTTCTCTTTATGAACCAGAACCTTCCTGTCCTTTTCGGTTCTCCTTGTCTGCCCACCCCTCTCCCTCTTATGAAGTGCAAGGCATTGTGGGTGGAGGGATTGAGCAGGTGGCATTCCAGACCCAACATCTTCCTTTCCACCAGAGAAGCTCTGCTTTGTGTAATGACCTACCAGGCACCGTTTACTCTATGAAGCAGGTGAAAATCATATGCTGTCAGATGTTCACAATCTCCAGCTACAGAACAGACAGGAGTTTGGGAAGAGGGTGAGGAGGATGAATTCTAGCTTCCTGTCCTCAACCTGCTATGTACGTAAGCACAGATAATTATTGACCGTGTCATCTGTTCTTTCCCCTCCAACTATGGCACTGGAAGGAGGGCGAAGCAACCTGGCACAGGCTGTTTGTAAGGTCTCTGACAGATACTTTTTCTTGATCAGTTCTGAGTCTGTGGAGCATCCCTAATTTTCCTGTCCATCCTGAGGTTTACTCAGAGACCACAGTGTTTTGGTCTTTGGGGGAAGGTTTGAAGTTCCACAGCGCAACAATGTCCATGCAGTTATGTTCTTTTAACTAGCCTGGGGCCACTTACACAAATCCACATTGGGAGAATATAAAAGTACTGGCAGGACTGGCCCCCTGCCTCGAGGGTTAATCACTCCCACGCATTTGCTCCTCACTCCTTGGACTCCTGTTTGACTGTCATTGATCACTTGGCCCTCTTTGGTTGACATTCTATTTTGGATTCATTTTTCTATTACAACAGCAGCATTTTGCTTTAAGATACTTTAATTTTGTATTTGTTTTATTTTTTGGCTTTATGAAGGTTTAATTGGCAAATAAAATGTATTTATAAAGTATAATGTAATATTTTAGTGTATATATACATTCTTTAATTTTATTCAAAAAATTTACTTTCTGGATCTATAAACTGTCACTGGAGTTAAGTGTATCGCTAAAAAATTCTCCTACTCCTGCCAGACCTTGATGGATAAATTCTAGGGCAGCCTCATGCCTGAATTTCTTGTTAGGGGGAGATAAATAGAAATGTGAACACTTAAGGAAAGCTCAGAGGAGATAACAAAATCTCTTTTGGGATTTTGTCATAAGTCATTGGCAGGCACTGGGCCAAGTGCTAGAATATGGAGGTGAACAAGGCCCAGTCTTTGCCCTCATGGTGGAGGACAGTGCAGGAAGCCTCCTCACAGGCCAGTGGAGGAGGCAGCTTCCAAAGCAAATAGTTCCAATTTAGTTTACGCAGTGTTATAATGGACTGCATATAAAAATATGTAGAAAGGAGAGAGTGATTGCTGGACTGTGGGCTCCATGAGGGCTAGAATCCTGAATAGGGGTCAGTGCCTATAGCTCAAGCAGCTAAGGCACCAACCACATACACTAGAGCTGGTGGGTTCGAATCCAGCCCAGGCCTGCCAAACAACAACGACAACTACAACCAAAAAATAGCCGGCTGTTGTGGTGGGCCCCTGTAGTCCCAGCTACTTGGGAGGCTGAGGTAAGAGAATCGCTTAAGCCCAGGAGTTGGAGGTTGCTGTGAGCTGTGACACCAGGGCACTCTACCCAGGGTGACAGCTTGAGGAGCTGTCTCAAAAAAAATAAAATAAAATAAAAAGAATCCTGAATATCTTGCTATTATTTACCTAGAACCTAGCAGAATGCCTAGGACATAATGGATATTTAATATACTCCATTTGTTTAATTGAATTCTTTTATTTACTACAGGTATATCCAATGGTTTGACTCATTAATTTACTTAGTCATCTATTAATTCCCTTAAATAGTGTTAGCTGTCTATAGGTGATAAGCATTAAACAATTATCATCATTTAATTTGAACATAAAGTTACTTTTAACTAACAGTAGGGGAATTTCGATTATATAACATGTAAAAGAGTTATGACCTTGAACAGACCTTGGCAGGGATAAGAATACTTATCCTTTTTGTCTTTAACCGTAGTGTACCAGCTTGCTGATAAGGTGAATAGAATTCGCTTTCGTATGCCGATAAAAAAATAGAAGTATATAAAGGTGAAATAACTTGCCCAACTCCTGTGATGGAATTCAAACCCTGGTTTCTGTCTAACTAACTCTGAAACCTATGGTCATTCTTTCCCCAACTCTTCCTCTGCTAGAGGGTGTGACCAGTCAGGCCCTGGAGCAGTGAGTGGAGCTTTGGCCCTGGGAGAACCCATGCTGGCCAACTAAGCTGTCTCTAGGTCTGATCCCTGAGTGGGATGGCTGAGAACTTGATTTGATGTAGGCTGGTATCAAGTGGCCAGGATTTTTGTCTAGAAATCAGGTTAGGGCATGATATAGCAGCAAGGTTCTTGGTAGTGATAATACTTAGACAACAGGGAGTGGGGGTAAGGCCCAGACAGGATTTGCATGAAGACTGACTAGTGCTAGCAGTAGGTTGGGGGTGGTGATGAGAGAGATGGAATGGAACCCATCCCCTTGAGAGAGGAGGCTTGTTAGCAAAGGTGAAGAGGAGGCTGACACAAACCAGGAACTTGCTGAATTGCATTAGAAGTTAACTTTTTAGGGTACAACTCTCATTTCATCTTTTGCTGGCACAGCTGCAGTGAGATACAGTATAAGGAATCTTAGACTTCTCCCAGCTTGTAGCTTTCAGCAAGTGACTTCATTGTCCTGGATTTTCTTTTTCTTCTCTTAAATCTTAAATTGAGTTTAACACTTGACTTACTCTGGTTATGAGGATCATATGAGAGAGTTTGTGAAGTATCACACTGGATGCTGAGGCTCTGTGGCTACTGAAGTCTTCTTTAGATGGGCTACATCTCCCATAGACCCAGGGCTTGAAACTGTGTCAGTGGACGATGGTCTGGAGAGCAGAAGCTGGCAGAATGGTGCATGTCAGTGACTGTACGGCAATGGGGCATCGATTAAAAATGGGCTTTCTTTGGGAAAGGCAGTGGGGCCTAACTGAAAGTAATAAGAAATGCTCATAAAACAGCTCTTTATGCAGAGAGGAGCCAGTTTTTGCCTTGTTGCTAGGGTCCCGATTGTTTCCTGGCCTGTTTTGTGAGTCTGTGTCAGCTCATTCTGTGGGCTCCTTTCAGGAACTTGGTGATATCGGCCTGCAGATAATTAGATCAGTGTCATCACTTTCACCGTCCCCCTTTTTATTCTGCTGGGACTATTTGCATGAAAATGGAAGTGGGTGATATTCCTTTCCCATTAATAAGGCTCAGCTTCTTACTTGGGGGGGGGTCATCCATATATAAGACCTTTGGAAAAAAGTTCCAAGTCAATGTATGAGTGAGCCTTTTTGAAAGGGGCTTAAAGACCCAAATGTTCAGTCATGCCATCCACTTCCCAAATTGGCCTTTCAAAAACTTCTCCTAATATAGAAGATCTGCATCTGGGCTGCAGTTTTTTCAAGAGAAACTTTCAAGAGGCCCGCATTCTGTAGGAAAATTTCCTCTGATGTTAACACACATACATATCTTTTTACAGATCTTCCATCAACTTAGAGCTTATCACGGAGCTAACCCTACTAAAAACCTCAGTTTGTGACAATGAAGTTTAGGAGAAAGATTCTCATATTTATCATTAATTTGCTGTAAATCAATGGAGGTGTAGTAGAAGGGTTAGGTTTAGGCATCAGTCAGAACTAGATTTAAATATTAGCTCCATTGTCTACTGGTACTGTGACATCACTAACCCAGTGCTCATCCTAACAGGATTAACAGGATAATTTAAGTTATTTGTATCTGTGAAATGGGGATAACAACCTTAACTTTCTGCTATCATTCTCTTTATAGAAATGTACATTAAGGGGGCGGCCCTTGTAGCTCAAAGGAATAGGGCGGTGACCCCTTATACTGGAGGTGGCAGGTTCAAACCCAGCCCTGGTCAAAAACTGCAAAAAAAAAAAAAAAGTAAATTGAGCTGGCTGCCATAGGTCAGTGGTTAGTGTGTGGTGAGTTCAAGCCTCACCTGTGCCTGATTAACAAACAAAATTCTAAAAATGTGAATTGTATATGAAAGGCCTAACGAAGCAAGAGTCACCTGTTAATTGCTTGTTGGGCTTATTTTTGCATTTCTTTTTTTGCAGTTTTTGGCTGAGGGCTGAGGTTTGAACCTGGCACCTCTAGGTACATGGGGCCAGTGCCCTAATCCTTGAGCTATAGGTATCGCCCTAATTTTGCACTTCTTTCCTTTATAGTCTTCCTTCCTTCCGGTTTCTTAGTAATTAACGAGGACATAATGTATCATTTTTGCACCTGACTTTACATGTTAAGGCTTCCAGCACAAGTGAAATCCATGATGTGGGGTAATTTGATCCTGATGTAGCTCCTGGCTTCGTCTTCTGCCTGTAAAAAGTGGGGGGAAAAAGCCTCTAAAAAATGCTCCCATCCTGAACATTATATGGGCTTTTTGTTTTGTTTTGATGATTACTCTTGTAGTACTAAGTGAAGAAAGAAAAAGAAAAAAATTTTGAGTCATTTATGAAGCTAGGTTTATTCTTTGGCTAGGATAGATATTTGAGAGATTAATATATGTTTTTTTCTCTACATTTCCCCCCATTTCCTTCTCCCTTTAGAGCAGATAGCCAGTCTTTCTTTTCCCTTTCCTCGGTATTTGTGGTAAAATAGAGGGCAGAGCCCACCCACATATTCCTTGCTGGCTTTTCTCCCTGAAAGTCTGAGCCTGCTGAAGGAATCTTGCTATGTGGCCTGGTAGGTAAGACCCAGGGAGTGGACCCTTTGGGAAACATCAAATCTGATGAAGGAGAGGCTCCAGGAAACTGGGGTAGGGAATAATGATGTGTGGGTCCCTGAACAATGAGGACTCTCTGCTCCTTGGCAGCACCACCCAGGAGAAGCAAAACTTCAGTGGAGTTCTTAGCTTTGCTCAAGGTTCCCGTGTTATCATTAATTAAAAAAAAAAAATAGCTAGCATCACAACTCTTGTATTTTAATAGGCACTGCTAAAAATTTTACATGTTACAATTAATTTATTCTTCCTATAAACTCTGTGGGTTAAGTATTATTATTCTTTCTTTCTATTTTATACATTAGAAAATCAAAGCTCAGGATTTAAACGGGATAATTGGCTCTTGAGTCCATTTTTCTATAATTCTATATGGGTCCGCAGGTTACGTGAGACTGTATCAGCAAGAATAACCTATGCCTGAGCGTGTCCCAGTCTTTTTTTTTTTTTGAGACAGAGCCTCAAGCTGTCCCCCTGGGTAGAGTGCCATGGCATCACAGCTCACAGCAACCTCCAACTCCTGGTCTCAAGTGAGTCTCCTGCCTCCGCCTCCCAAGTAGTTGGGACCACAGGCATCCGCCACAATGCCCGGCCATTTTTTGGTTGCAGCCATCATTGTTGTTTGGCGGGCCTAGGCTGGGGATTCGAACCCGCCACCTTAGGTGTACGTGGCCTTAGCCGATTGAGCCACAGGCGCCAAGCCAGTAGCTTTGTTCTTAATTGCCAAAAGTTGAAAGCAACTAAGGCCTTATCTTCCAACAGGTGAATGGATAAACACACTGTATACAGTGGAATATTATTTAATGATCAAAGAAATGAGCTTTCAAGCTATGAAAGGACATGGAGGAATCTTAAATGTACTCGAGTGCTAAGTGAAAGAAGTCAATCTGAAAAACCTATGAACTGTGTGATTCCAACTACATGATGTTCTTGGAATGGCAAAATTAGAGAGATAGTAAAATATCAGTTGTTGGTTGGGGTTCAGGGGAAAGGGATGAATAGCTGAACATGGCATTCTTAGGTCTATGAAACTATTTTGTGTAATACTGAATGATAGAAGGCATTAAGCATTTGTCAAAACCAATAGAACTGTACAACATAAAGAATAAGTCCTAATGAAAACTATAGACTTTAGTTAAGAATAATGTTTCAATATTGACAAATTGGTTTATCAACTGTAGCAAATAAGCCACACAAATGCAAGATGTTAATAGGAGAACCCTATTTATGTGGGAGAAGGTACATGGGAACTCTCAGTACTTCTGTGCAATTTTTCTGTAAATCTAAAACTGCTCTAAAGAAACCCCCATTAAAATAAAAATAATCATTTATAAAATTAAATAAACTGGGTGTTGTGGTGGGTGCCTGTAGTTCCACCTGGGAGGCTGAGACAAGAGAATGGCTTAAACCTGAGTTTGAGGCTGCTGTGAGCTGTGACGCCATAGCATTCTACCAAGGGTGACATAGAGAAACTGTCTCAAAAAAATAAAATAAAATAAATATTTATTATTGTTAAAATTTATTAGTTTTGTCAATGAAAGGATATATTTTGAATGTGAAAAATAATATCTATCTTCAGCCATTAGTCAATAACTACTCTTTCATTTCTCTTCTTCCTTTTACTATAAAATCTCTTGAAAGTGGGCCAGGCATGGTGGCTCATACCTGTAATCCTAGCACTCTGGGAGGCTGAGGTGGGTGGATTGCCTGAGCTCACAGGTTTGAGTCCAGCCTGAGCCAGAGTGAGACCTCATCTCTAAAAATAGCTGGGCGTTGTGGTGGGTGCCTGTACTCCCAGCTACTTGGGAGGCTAAGGCAAGAGAATCACTTGAACCCAAGAGTCTGAGGTTGCTGTGAGCTGTGACGCCATAAGTGCTCAACAGGGGGGCAGCAAAGTGAGACTCTGTCTCAAAAAAAGAAAAAATTCTTGAAAGTGTTGACTAAGTTCACTCTTCCTCCTCTCTCATCTTCTAGTCTATCCTAACTCTTCACCATTGTAATGAAACTACTCGCATTTAAAAGGTAACAATTGTTATCATGCTGCCAAAAAGCTAATGGTGGATCTCAGCTGCCATCTTTCTTGACTTCCCAGAATTCCACACTGGTCTCCACAGTACTGCATTCTTCTAATTTCCTCCTTCCTCACTGACTACTCATGACTGGTTTCCTTTGCTGGCTTGTTCTGTTGGGGCGCTATCAGACTCATTCTTTCTCCTTGTTTTCCTTCTGTGGATCCCCTCTTCCTAGATGATATCATCTAGTGGTACATCTTTCTTCACATAACTTTTGGGCATTTATGGCTTCTAAATTTTGTCTCTGGCCCTCACCTTTTCTCTAAATTCTATATTACTGAACTCAATCATCCTCTCCACTTGGATTCTACGAGGCAGGTCCACTACATATATTTTTGCTGGTGTGTCTATCTATTTCAATATATATAGTAATATGAAATTATATATATAAACATGGATGGTGCTCCCCTAGAGTTGTGCAACATGGCATGTGGAACTGACTGAAGTTAGTCGTCTCTTAGGAGGACATTAGAGTTCAGTGCCATCATCAGGACTTTGAAAGAGGCAGGGGTGGTTATTTTTCTTACATCATTATTTATTTATTTATTTATTTAGGGATTTGTGGCATCATAATAACTCACAGCAACCTCAAACTCTTGGTCTCAAGTGATTCTCTTGCCTCAGCCTCCCAAGTAGTTGAAACTATAGGCGCCCACACAACGCCTGGCTATTTTTTTTTGTTGTTGTTGCAGTTGTCATTGTTGTTTAGCAGGCCAGGGCTGTGCTCAAACCTGCCAGCCTTGGTGCATGTGGCGGGCACCCTACTCCTACTCACTGAGCTGCAGTGCTGAGGCTGATTCTTTGATATTAAATAACTTCTTTTAGCGTTTCTTTTTTATTTATTTATTTTAATATATTTTTAATCTTTTAACATTTCTTGTAGGACAGGTCTAGCATTGATGAAATCAGTCAGGGTTTTTTTGTTTTTGTTTTTTGTCTGGGAAATTCTTTACTTCTTCTTCACGTTTGAAGCATATTTTTGCAGGATATAATTTTCTACAATTAGGGGTTTTTCCCTTCAGAGCTTTGAATAAGTCATGCCATTTTCTTCTGACCTATAGGGTTTCCATTGAGAAGTCTGCTGCTAGATGTATTGGAGTTCCTTATCATGTGCTTTTTTAAAAAAATCTTTTCTCCCATAAGACCTTTTGTTTATCTGTGATGTTTGGGAGCTTGGTTATCTTTATTTATTTATTCATTTTTGAGACAAAGTCTCACTATGTCTCCCTCGGTAGAATGCTGTGATGTCACAGCTCACAGCAACCTCCAACTCTTGGGCTTAGCAATTCTCTTGCCTCAGCCTCCCAAGTAGCTGGAACTACAGGTGCCCACCACAATGCCTGGCTATTTTTTTGTTGCGGTTGTCATTGTTGTTTAGGCCAGGCTCTAACCCACCAGCCTCAGTGCATGTGGCTTGTGCCTTAACCAGCGCCATAACCATAGTGCTACAGGCGCCAAGCCTGGGAGCTTGATTATTAAATGCCTTGGTGTAATCTTGGCTGAGTTAAATCTGCTTGATCTTCTATAACCTTCTTTTACCTTAATATTGATAACTTTCACCATGTTTGTAAAGTTCTTTGTTTTTTAGTTTTTGAATACACTTTGTACCCCAATCTTTCTACCTCCTCTTTAAAGACAGTAACTCTTAGATTTGTCCTTCTGGAACTATTTTGTAGATCCCATAGGTTTGTTTTATTCTTTGTTTTGTCTTCTGACTGTGTTTCTTCAAAGAGCCTGTCTTCATGCTAATTCTTTCTTCTACTTGGTCAACTCATGCATTTCTCAGTTTTTCCATTGAATTCTTCAGTCCCTAAAGTTTTGCTTGATTTAAAAATTATTTTTCAATGTCTTTGTTACATTTTCCTGGGGCTTCTGAATTCTTCCTCTGTGTCATCTTGAAGTTTGTTGAGCTTCTTCAGGACAGCTGTTTTGAATTTTTTGTCCAAAAGGTCACGTATTTCTATAACTTTAGGATCGGTCATTAGTGCCTTATTTAGTTTGGTGAAGTCATGTTTTCCTAGATGTTCTTGATGCTTGTGGATGTTTGTCAATGTCTGGGCATTGAAGAGTTAGGTATTTATTTTAGTCTTCACAGTCTGGGCTTGTGAAGAACTCGTGCTTCTTGAGAAGGCTTTCCATATATTCAAAGGGAATTGAGTGTTGTGATCTACATTTTTGGTAATTGCAGCTATATCAGCGCTGGGGATGCTTCACGCCCACTCACTAATGCTGTGACTCCTGCAGACTCCTGGTGGTACCGCCTCGGTGAACTTGGGTAAGATACATGAGAATTCCTTGGATGCCAGACAAAGTTTCTACCTTTCTTCTCTTACTCTTTCTGCTAGATTTCTGGAGTTGTAAGAGCAGTGATGTGGGCACCTTCATGGCCACCATAGCTGGGACTGTGCTGGGTCACACAGGAAGCCAGCCCACTCTTACCCAAAGTCCTTGCTAACTACCTCTGATGTTTATTCAAAGCCTCAGTGCTCTGTGGTCAGCAGGTGGTGAATCTTACCAGGATTGGATTTTTTTCTTTCTGGATAGCACTTTTCCTTCTGGCCCAGGCTGGGTCTGGCAATGATGTCCAGGAACTAAGGGCTGAACGCAGGGTCTGCAGGAGTCTGATTGGTACTTTATTTTTCTCTGGCTGGGCTGGTACTCAAGTTACAGAACAAAGTCTTCCAAACTCTTCCTTTTCCTTTCTCTAAGTGGAAGAAGAGTTTCCTGAGCGGCACTTCTGGATTGAGGGAGGTATGGCACAGGCACGGGCGTGGCCAACACTGCTGGTGTCTCTAAGTCCACTGGCTCCGAGTTAATAAAGCTTCAGGAATTGCCCAAGGACTGAAACCTCTGTGGTCTGACTTCCAAATTTATTCCAGGCCGCAGATCACTTTTTGTCAGCCAGTGGTGGGGTTACCTGGAAATTGAAGTTTGGGACAGGACATTTCCCTCTGGCTGCCCTGGTCTAAATGTTCCCTTTGTGGACACGGGCAGAATTCTGCCCTCTTTTGTGTTCGTCTGCGCCATAGTGGTCTTGGGTTTTAATGTGAAGTCCCACAATCACGTCACTCTCCCTCCCCTGGGCACACAGATTCTTTCTCCACCCAATATGCTGGGGTGGTACTGCTGGGGGATGGGGAAGAGATGGTGTAGACAATTCAAGATTCTTTTTTCTCCTCTTTTTACTGCCTCTTTCCTTGACATAATGTTAAAACCAGGTATTGTGATTTGCTCATCTTATTTTAAGTTCTTCTTCTTGCTAGTATAGTTGTTGAATTTGGTGTTTGTGTGGAGGAATAATCATTCCTGGAAGTTCCTATTCAGCTGTCTTGTTTTGCCCTCTCGCTTACCTCCTTTAAGTTTATTCCTAGGTATCTTATTTTTATTGTAGCTATTGTGAATGGAATTGTTTTCTTCATTTCTTTTTCAGATAATTCAATATTAATATATAGAAACACTATTATTTTTTGTGTTTTTATCCTTCAACTTTATTGAATGAATACACAACTTTATGTATTAGTTCTAACAGTGTTTTGATGGGATCTTTAGAGTTTTCTTACATAAGATCATGTCATGTGCAACCGGGGATAGTTTGACTTTTTCCTTTTAAATTTGGATGCATTTTAATTCTTTTTCTTGCTTTGGCTAGGATTTCCAATACAATGTTGAATAAGAGTGGTGAAAGTGGGCATCCTTGTTTTGTTCTTGCTGTCATCATGCTTACTAGGAAGAAAGCTTATTTGTGACATCTGAAATTTGTGGGGAAATTATCTTGAGTTTATTTGGCCTAGAATTAGATCTAAACGCTGGTCTCCATTTTCATTTTTTAAAAACACTACAAACCTTCCATCTCTTATCTTTGTCTCCTGTCTCCTCAGTTGTCCCATATTTTATTAACAAAAAGAAGCCATTACATGCATTTTTTCATCATACCTACATATCTATATCTATCTTTCTGCCACCTCTGCCCATCTTTTCTCCTTTTCTGTCATAATGAATAAAGTAGCCTTCTTTCTACCTTCGTACCTATCATTTTGCAAACTCATAATTTCTGTGCTAGCTTATTTCATTTAGCATAATGTCCTCCCAGTTGACTTAAGTCATTGTAAATGACAGGATGTTTTTCATTTTTAAGGCTGAATGGTATTTCATTGTGTATATACATAAACCATATTGTCTTTATCCATTCATCAATTGATAGTTGATTAGGTTAATTTCATTGGAAAATGTATTGCAAAAGAATTGTGTATTTTACATTTTCACCAGTGGCATACAGGGGCTCCTCTCCTTTTGATAAAAGCCATTCTAAGAGATGTGAGATGATATTTCCTTATGGTTTTAATTTGCATTTCTCCTTCAATTTATGATGTTTAGCATTTTTTCCTGAACGTGTTGGCCACTTGTGTATTTTCTTTTGAGAAACATCTATTAATGTCACTTACAGGTTTTTAAAATCAGGTTGTTTTCTTGCTATTGAGTGGCAGGAGTTCCTTGTGTATCCTTGACATTAACCTCTTATCAAAAACATGCTTTACAAATATTTTCTCCCATTGAGTAGATTATCTCTTCACCCTATTGAATCTTTTCTTTCCTGTGCAGAAGCTTTTTAGTTTGATGCAGTCTCACTAGTGTATTTTGATTTGTTTCCTGTGCATCCCCCAGACCAATGTCATGGAGAATTGCCCTTATATTTTCTTCTATTAGTTTTATAGTTTCAGGACTGAAGTCTTTAATCCATTTTGAGTTGATTTTTGTATATGGTATGAATATGAAAAGATTGTGTGTTCTTGGCCCTTGTGTCAAAAATCAGTTGACCATTAATGTATAGATTTATTTCTGGGTTCTCCACTCTGGTCTGCTTCATTGGTTTTTGTTATCGGTTTTTATGCCAGCACCACCCTGTTGTGATTATTTTAGCTTATATACCATGAAGTCAGGTGATGTGATGTCTCCAGCTTTGTTGTTGTTTTTGCTCAAGATTACTTTTGCTATCCAGGGTCTTTTGTAGTTCCATGTAAGTTTTAGGATTTTTTTCTATTCCTGTAAAAAATGTCATTGAAAATTTGATAGAGATTGCATTGAATCTGTACATATCTGTAGGTATCTTTGTGTATTATGGGCATTATTATTATAATTCCTCCAATCCATGAACATAATTCTTTTTCACATTTATTTACATCATCCTGAATTTTCTTCATCAATATTTTATGGCTTTCAGTGTACAGTTATTTCACCTCAGTTAAATCTGTTCTTAAGGATTTCATTCTTTTTCATGCTATTGTATAAGATTAAAACAATTTTTTTAGGCTCGGCGCCTGTGGCTCAAGTGGCTAAGGCACCAGCCACATATACCTAAGGTGGCAGGTTCTAATCCAGCCTGGGCCTGCCAAATAACAATGACAGCTGCAACCAAAAAAAAAAAAATAGCCAAGCGTTGTGGCAGGTGCCTGTGGTCCCAGCTACTTGGGAGGCGGTGGCAGGAGACTTGCTTGAACCCAGGAGTTGGAGGTTATTGCGAGCTGTGATGCCACGGCACCCTATCCAGGGTGACAGCTTGAGGCTCTGTCTCAAAAACAAAACAAAACAAAACAAAACAAAAACAATTTTTTAGGTAGTTCATTGTTAGCATGTATATTGATTTTATATGTTAATTCTATATATTGCAGTTTTACTGAATTGTTTATTTGTTCTAGCAGGTGTGTGTGTGTGTGTATGAAGTCTTTAGGATTTTCTACATATAAGGATATGTCATCTGCAAACTGAATCATTTTTATGTTTTTCTTTACTTCATCTAATTTGGATGTCTTGTGTTTCTTTTTCTTGCCTAATTACTTCGGCAAGGACCATGAGTACTATATTGACTAGAATTGATGAGAATGAGCCTTTATATTTTGTCTTGGATCTTAGAGTAAAACATTCAGCTTTTTGACATTGAGTCATATGTGAACATAAGTTTTCCATTTAATTGGGTTAATATCTGTAAGAATAGTTGCTGGATCATATGATAAGAGTATGTTTAGCTTTGTAAGAAACTGTCTTCCAAATTGCTTCCAAAATGGCTATGCCATTTTGCCTTCCCAGCAGCAGTGAATAAGAATTCCTGTTGCTCCATAGCCTCTTCAGCACTTGGTATTGTCAGGGTTCCGGATTTTCATCACTCTAATATTTGTGTAGTAGTATCTCCTTGCCATTTTAATTTGCAACTCCCTAACAACATTGATCTTGAATATCTTTCCATATAATTATTTGCCACTTGTATATCTTGTTTTGTGTGGTGTCTGTTCAGGTCTCTTGCTCAATTTTTCATCATATTTTTCATTTTCTTATTGTTGAGTTTTAAGGATTCTTGGTATATTTCAGATAATAGTCCTTGGTTCTCTGATTTTAATACATGTATATAGTCATTAATCAGGACTCAGCATCAACAATCAGGAATCAGCATAATGCCTTTAATATTCATTCCAGATGTTGTATGTGCCAATAATTTGCTCTTTTTTTTATTGTTCAGTAGTATTTCACTGTATGTATATACACAATTTATTTATCCATTTACCCATTGAAGATTATTTGGGTTATTTTAAGCTTTTGGAGATTATGATAGAGTTACTATAAAAGTTTATGTAAAAATTTTGTGTAAAAGTAAGACTTCATTTTTCTAGGGTAAATTCCTGAAGTGGGATTCTTGAGTTGTATGGTAACTAGATATTCATCAAGTTATAGATAACTGCTAAATTATCTTACCATTTTGCATTCCCATAAGCCATGTATAAACATTCTAGTTCCTGCTGGAAGTTTGTGATCACACAAAACAGTGTAGGGGGTAATTGACATATTTACTGTGATGGTTTTTATTTTTACTTATGTGAATATTTCTTTATCTTAATTTTTTTAATTTTTTAAAATTTCAGGTTAATGTGAAAGTACAATCAACCAGATCACAATATTTGAATTTGTTAGATAGAGTCCCTCTTGAGGCTGTGTCCTACACCCCCAAAGTGTGCCATACACCTCTATATTGTGGCAATTCAGTGGGAGCACCCTAAGCTCCCTTGTTCCCCCTTCCCCTAATTGAATCGAAATGAGTTTTTCTCCTAAGTGGGTGTGAATTAGATCATCTACTGGCTTCATATTAGTATTGAGTACATTGGATATTTGCTTTTTCATTCTTGTGATACTTTACTGAGAAGAATGTATTTCAAGTCCATCTAGGTTAATACAAAAGATGTGAAGTCACCATCTTTTTCATGAATGAATAGTATTCCATGGTATGCATATACCACATTTGTTAATTTATTTCTGAACTGATGGATATTTAGGTTGTTTCCACATCTTGGAAATTGTAAATTGAGCTGCAATAAACAATGTAGTGCAAATGTCCTTATAATGATTTTTCTTTTCCTCTAGGTAAATGCCTAGTAATGGGATTGTGGGGTCAAATGGGAGGTCTAATTTGAATTCTTTGAGGATTCCCCATGCTTCGTTCCAAAGAAGCTGAATTAGTTTGCAGTCCCGCTAACAGTATGAAAGTGTTCCTCTGTCTCTACATCTATGCCAACATCTGCAACTTTGGGATTTTGTGATGTGGGTGTAATGAATCTTTTGATCTAAGAATATAATATGCCTCTCCATTTATTTAAGTCTTCTGAGATTTGATTAAGATTTTATAGTTTTCTTTTTTTTTTTTTTTTTTTTGAGACGGAGCCTCAAGCTATCCCCCTGGGTAGAGTGCCATGGCATCACAGCTCATAGCAACCTCCAACTCCTGGGCTCAAGCGAGTCTCCTGCCTCTGCCTCCCAAGTAGCTGGG
>CAUYQV010174058.1:0-43981 GCA_963574575.1 Galagoides demidoff | reverse complement strand
CTGCCCTTTAGCATGGGACACTCAGCAGGTTCACCTGCTGCATCTCAAGCTTGGCAGCTGTGTCTGTATATCTGAAGACGTGCTGTTATTAAAGACATGCTCTACTGATTTGGAGATCTGGAATGTTTCTTTTATTTTTTCCCATCTTCACCTTGGACTAATTGTATGACTTTGGAGCTTCTTAAGCATTGCTCTGCACAAACCAGGCCAAAATGTGATGGCTTCATGCTACAGATGCTCGTTCTCACCTGACTTTGTGTTCTGGTCACACTAGCAGGGTATTTCTCACCCTGAGTCTCTGAAGTGATTGCAGTGAGATGGGTGTTGGGTCTTGAGCTCCTGGAGGTTCAGAACTGCTCTAACCAGGGCTGGCGGGTGAGTTTGAACTTTGTCTGGGGCCTCTCAGAGGCCATAGACTGATCGAGTCTCCTGGTGCTTTGGGCTTTGTGTCCACAGCTGGACCACAGCCTTCTCAGAAACTCACCGTAAGATTTCTTGAATGCCATTCTGCCACGTATGATAAAGCAAGTCGTGAAACCACACATATTCAGGGGAGGAGGACAAAAGTTCATCTTCTGTCATGAGTAGTGGGATGAAAACACAGTGAGGGAGGCAGTGGGTGGAGGGCTTCTGTGGACACTGTCTCCTCCCTCACCACAGGCCTCTAAAGTTAGGGAGCAGCAGATATTTCAGAAACCTTGTAAAATTAGCTTTCCGGCTGTCAGTGTCCTGTGTAAACATGTTTAACCTGTGATGACCTTTTACCTGCAACCCTGAATTTATTTGCTTTCTTTCCTTGTTCCCATCATGCTGTGGACACTTTTCTCACCACAAACTTAGGCATTCTGAGCACACCTGCCCCAACACCAGAGTCCCAGCTCTGTGCCCTCTCAAGCTATGTGTCACTCAATTTTCTATTTCCTTAGAATCCACTGGAAGCACAATAAATGCTCATTGGAATAGCTGAAAAAATAATAGCATGAATCTCTGACATGCAATCAGAAGGTTCGTAAAGTCACACTGTTCAGACGTTTGCCTTTGGAAGTCAGCAGTCAGGGGTCATAACAGTATTACCCGAGAGTTTCCCTCCCAGAGCCTGTGCTGTAGGTTACTAGAATACATACACTGAATACATTAGAATACATATTGGGTTATTAAAATCCCATAGATTTTATTCAAATATTTCAGTTTCATGTGATACTGATTTAATGAAGGTATTTTCTGTAGCATCATAATGATTGATGACAATTACTAGAATGTTTTGGTGGTGATAATAATTATTATCTATTTTTAAGTGCCTATTATGAGGTAGTTTATGCACTTAGTACAGTTACCAATACTTTTGCATATAATTTAATCTCTGCAGAGCTTAATAACATTATTAGTCTCAACTTTAAGAAAAGAAAACTTAAAGTCACAGTTGGTCACAAGTGGTAAATATAAGATTCACATCTGGACTTCACCCAACATCTTGCCCCTTTCCTGATATCCTGTTAGACTGTTTATTTGTATTCCTCTATATTTATTTTCATTGTAATGCATTAATTGCAATTGCTAAGCTAGAAAGAGAAAACTAGTTCCAGATGAAGCTCATGTTTAATCTTTGTAATTGTTCTTTTATGCATTTTCTTAAATTTTTATTTTTTATCCTATTTATTTGAAATTTTGTATAGTTTATGTGAATGAGAATGCTGATAAAATACTATTGCTTGTGGAGATAATCATTTCTTGGACTAGAGAAAAAAAGGCATTTTAAATACTGTATCGCTAATTAAATATAATTTGTAAGTGTTAATATAATAAAATAGAATTCTAAATGCCTTAGAATAAACAATGTAATATCAAAGTGGTTCTATAAATTAAAACAGAAACTAAGATAGTATTGTTGTAAGGGGCTTGCTTTTTTTTCGAGGGTAGTGTGGAGTTGATGCCATCACTTTATGGGAGATGTTCATTGCAATAATAAAGCATCAATAAATATAGTAGCAATCCCCATGACTGAATTGTTGTGACTGTATATAATGTTCTAATGTGAAATCCCAGGGAGTTAGACATCAGACTTTAAAAGAGGAAGAGAAGTGCTATGGCAATTATTAGCTCCTGAATTGTTTTGGTATAAATTGACCAAAAAATTCTATATCCCACCTAGAACTGGGCTGACTTTGGTTGGGATCTGAGTGTGTGGCATTAGAAATAGTCACGAGTGTTAATCATCACTTTGATTTTTTTTTTTTGAAGCATACCTTTAAAAGCATGAGTGTATGTATCTCATTTAATAGTTTTATAACACTTCTTGTATATTTTATTTTTTGCCAGTTTTTTTTTTTTCATTGTTTGGGATCATTGAGGGTATAAAGAATTATATTACGCTGATTGCATTTGTTAGATAAAGTGCCTCTATAACTGTGTCCCTCCCCCAAGAGGTGTGCCATACACTGTGACTCGGCCATCCTCTTCCCTTCTCCCCCCTCCATCATTTCTTTACCTGTCCCCATGTATTAGATCATCTGTTGCCTTCATAGTAGAATTGAGTACATTGGATTCTTGCTTCTCCATTCTTGTGATGCTTCACTAAGAAGAATGTGTTCCACCTCCATCCAGGTTAATACAGAAGATGTAAAGTCTCCATCTTTTCAATGGCTGAATAGTATTCCATGGTGTATTATACCACAGCTTGTTAATCCATTCCTGGGTTGCTGGGCATTTAGGCTGTTTCCACAGTTTGGCGATTGTAAACTGAGCTGCAATAAGTAGTCTAGTACAATTGTCCTTATGATAAAAGGTCTTCAATACTTTAGAAATGCTATCTAACTGTTATTTAATATAAATTATAGAATATTTATGGGACTATAGTACCAAATTGTGTCCAGTAGACTTCAGTAGGGTCTCTACTTAATACCATTTAAAAGCATGATGCTTTGTTAACATTTTCTTTTCACGCATGTATTTCAGTAAGATTTTGTCTCCCAAACAGCTCTTCATATGCACTGAACCAGCCTAAGTGGATTGATGATGGCTAGCATAATGCCTGAGTGTGACCCTTCTTAAGTCCATCTTACAGCATTCCTGGGGCTCTTGGGCATCAAGAGTCTCCCATTCCCAGCTTATCTATATCAAAATATGTGAGTGTGCTTAAGCATTCCCTGACCTAATTTCATGCCAATACAGATAATTCCTTCAGACACTGGGAGAATTTATCAGTACACATGTAGCAGTGTGGACACACTAATCTTTGGATATAAACATATTCTTCCAACCCACTTCACCTGGACAAAGCCTGGGTATGACCATTTATTATAAAAGGAAGCTCATTTCTCTATTCTGACATATGTGCTTCTTCCCACTAATCACCTTCCTAAATTTAGAGCTTTATTTTTGTATTTATAAGAAAATAAAAACTAAATCAGACGTTTATGTATGTTATTTATTATAGCAAAATACTGTAAACAATATGAAGCATAGACATACGGGGCATAACTATGGGACAGTGGAGCCACAAAACGGGTATCATCTAGCTATTAAATATGTTGAAAAAATTCATAGAGTAAAATGTTCTCAATAAAACATTATACAAAAATTTTGATTAAAAACTTCAGTATGTGTGTTGGGTGGTGCCTGTGGCTCAAAGGAGTAGGGCGCTGGCCCCATATACGGGAGGTAACAGGTTCAAAC
The DNA here is from genome assembly GCA_963574575.1 of Galagoides demidoff. Classification (NCBI taxonomy): domain Eukaryota; kingdom Metazoa; phylum Chordata; class Mammalia; order Primates; family Galagidae; genus Galagoides; species Galagoides demidoff. The sequence continues at coordinate 40,309 of CAUYQV010174058.1, read as the reverse complement.
GTGGCCCCAGCCAAAATCTGCAAAAAAAACCCCAACCAAACAAAAAAAACCAATGTGTGATATGCTTTCAGTATTATTAAACACACTGTGAAAATAACCTCATGGTTGTAGCAGCCTTTTGTTGTGGGGTATTTTGATAATATCTTTTCCAAAATCAGTGGTTCTCAAATGGGGACTTTTTTCACCTAGAGAATACTTCACAATTCCGGAGACATGTCTGTGTGTCACAACTCATGGGGGTCCCTGCTGGAATTTGATTAGAGGCCAGAGATGCTGCTGAACAGCCAGGTGCATGAGACACCCCCCACACCATGTCCCCAAGTACCAGCAGTGCCAAGTTTGAGGACCTGTGCTGTGTGCTAAATATGACAAGAAGCCTGGGTCACAGACACCCGAGTGACATGGGACTTGCAACTACGAATGACGCCTGTGTAACTTACAAACAAAACAATTTGGGAAGAAACCTACAGAAACTTATTTTATTTGCACCTTGGGAGCTGCCTATATTTTATTTAAAATTTAGAGAAAAAGATATAACTTTAAAAGCACAAGAAAATAACAGCTTAAATGATATTATATGATAATTGATTTTTGTTACAAAGACTATTTAGTGAAAAAGTGACAGTTATTGTTTCTTTAATTACAAGAAACTAGTAATGGTATAATATTAAATTCTTACAGTTTCTGTAGTTCACTGCTGCAAGCTTTGGAATGAGTAACAAGATTCCAGCTTTGCCTGTTGAAACCTTCAGGATTGGTTGAGTCATCTAAATATGAACTCCCTCAGCTGGGGGCAGTCCTTACAGTTTGATTTGTAATTCCTTGATCTGCTTATTTTGTATATAAGTTGAAGGCAGAGAATGACCAATATTCACACAGAGCTTTTCGAAACAGAAGAAATTACAACTGAATGAATGCGTATGTGAAAATACTTTTATTTGTCATCCTGGCAAAATTCCTAAGATTTAATGAGGTGAAACAGTTAAAAAAAAAAAAAGTCTCATGATGTGAGAATGGAAAGAGTATGGCTAAAAATAACTTAGTTGGCTCAATGCTCAGCCTTTCCACCCTGCAGGGTTTCCCTCATCTCCACACAGAGCAAACTTCAGGCTTACATTGTGAGTATAATTTTATATGTATATTGGTGTGGTCCCAGACTAACCAAATTTGATCATATTATTCTGAAGCAAGTTTGCTACATGTGGTTGAGGGTAAAATCTACCATCATCTTTCTTTTTTAGTCTAGGTTCACCTGCTCGCTGATCATCTACACAGATGTTCAGTGCCCGGCCGTGACTGAACAGTCTGTGTTGTATTACACAAGCGGCTTTCATGTGTTACCTTATTTCAGTGCTAACAGTGTTAGTTCCATATGAATGGAGTCACTTTTGCAATTCAAACTTACCCATCTTTGTGGGCAATGCCACTGGAAGCTATACCATGGCAGGGTAGTCGGAGGTAGTTATCAGAAACATTTTTCTTCTTGTATTAACTACAGTCATAAATGTAGGCTTATAAAAAGTTCGCACCATCTAACATTTGACATTCTTTATGGAGGGGACAGTTCAGACATCAGTTCCAAACAAAATATGAAGGGTTTGTGGCTGTCTTTAAGAAACTATATAAACAAAAACATTTGGTCAGTGGTAATGGAGCGTGTCCTGGGGTGTTGCCCAAAGATACTGACGGGGCTGAACGTGAGCCTGCTGAGTGTCTATTAAGTTTTAGCCTCTTCTTTATGCTGGATATTATGCCGTTGTTTTAGAGTTTATGACTAGTATTCACAGCACCCCTCTCAGATGAGTAGGAATTTTTTTTTCCAACTTCAATGTCAAATATCTGAGGTCTACATCATTGCCTTTCCTAAAGTGATACACTGAGAAGTGGTACCAATCAGAGTTGCGTGTGTCCAAACCCGTCCTCACGTGTGCGTGTTTACCAGTCTGCTCTGCTCCGGGAGAGACATAAAGCGCAGCTGCCTTCTCCTCTCCGTGTTTGGAATGAGCAATAGTCATCATGCCAAACAGTGAGATGGATTCTAAAAATAAAAGACGTTAAAAGAGCATGTTATGATTCTTAGCTTAAGTTTTGAGACTTTTCATGGAATAATCTAAAAATCTTAGTTTTCTAATAATTCTATCATGCTGTGATTGCTTTTTAAAGACTATTTTGAGAAGAGAATGTACGATCAGTGCATATTTAATCATCCAGTGGCATGATTCTCCCTTCATCTAATCCTGGATAATTTAGTACAGACCCTCCATCACCCTCACTTGTCTCCCGTCTGGATGTAACTGTCAGACCAACAGAATGTCCTCTCTGGGTTGCCTTTTCTTTTTTCTTCTTCCTTTTCTTTTATTTGAAGTTGGTGGGGTGGGAGTACAGAAGGTGGGAGTCAATCGACAGTCACAATAAGGAAATCTTCAGGAACGATTTTAAATTTTTCATAAATAAGAGAATTTTATTTCTTTCCGTAATTAAAGTGTGCACTAAATTTTCTTCTTTATGTGTTGGAAAACACAAGCAAAGAGGATAGGAAAAGATTCAGATACTCTCTGCTGGGACTTTCTGGACCTTCTGGGCTCTGTGGCTTTCCAGGAACCTGGGAGGGTGGCCAGGGAAGGTTCTGGGGAGTGTCCCAGCTTAACCAGGATGGCTGCTGTTCCTCACAGCAGAACCACGGTGAAAACAGCGTATTAATGTGAACAGTGATAACAAGGCTGAGGTACTAAGGCTTTCAGAGTATTAGAAATTGAAAGTAAAATACATTTAGTTCAATTGGTTTTCCTTTCTAAATTCCTTTCAATATACATTGCCCCACTTTTGTGTTGCTCGGTCATATTTTCTAAATATATTGTAAATATGTTGTATTGATTTCTTTGCATATAAAAGATTTAAATTTTAGACAGGATTTAATTAGGTGCATTTCTTTCTCAGGCTCCCAATTGCATTTTGATGAACTCCTTAGATATTCAATTAACATGTGAATGATTTGCATAAAGTATGTTTATGCTCTGTGGGCTATTACAGAGTCAGTTGGCGGTTTCCCTGATATATTAATGGTTCCAGTTACTATTGTACTAGTGGAAAATGAAGTTGTATAATTGGAAACTGCTAAGATACTTTATAGCTTATTAGTTTAGGGTAATTATCTGCATGTTCTATTACACATTGAATTGCAATTGAAAGGGTTGCATTATAATACTTAGTAGAAGTAGGGACCAAGAATAGTTAAGTTGTTGTAGTAACCAATGAATTGAAATGAAAATGAACACATTTATTGAAAGACATTTCTGTAACTTGTAAACAGCCTGTTCCCTTCTGATAACTATTCTTTTTCTCTTGTTTCTTTCTTTTTTTATTTTGTATTATTTATTTATTTATTTTATAATTTGCTGCGTGCCATTGCAGGAAGTAGAGGTTTGTATACAGCTCTTGTGTTTCATATTTTATTTTAGATTTGATGTGAATCCTTACATTTTAAGTACTCATGTGTGTTCAATTCACATTATTTTCCCCTCTAGGATGATTATTTCCGCACTTGGAGTCCGGGAAAATCCTTCGATCAGGGTAAGAATCTAATTATTTAAAAATAAACATTTTAATATATTTGTAATCTCTGTGCTTTTAAAAACGATATTTATTGTTTGGTTAGACTGAAATTCCAAATAGAGTTTACATGAAGAGGAAAGGACATGCAATAATTACTTTCCTTTCACCATAATAGAACTAAAATATGCTAGTTAGGTACCATAATAGAGCTAAAGTAAGCTAATTAGGTATCAGCATCATGTCAGGTTGTCTTTTATTGTTAGATACATGTTTTAGCTTACTGATTTGGGCTTTTGAACTTCATTGTGTTTATTTTTATTAGTAGGTGAAAGTCATTTCATCTAGTTTTTTTCTACCGCATTCACTGTGCAGTAGATTTGTTCAAAGTTTCAAAACAAATGGTTTTGCTGCCTCTTTTCCAGTTAATAAAAGCTTTCATTTAATGTGGAGCAGACTGGTAATTAGACTCAGCTGGGATATTAAAAAGCCCAAAAGGAAAAGCCTTACAAAAGATTAGGGTTCCCCCACCTCTGTACATAGAGCTTGCAGTTCTGGTTAATTTATCTAAGAAGAAAAAGCAAGAAATGGGAATGGGAATGAAATACCCCTTCATGTGCAGTGAGGAGGAAACCTCAAACTGTGCAGCCATAGCTATGTGCATGGCCGAGGAGTTGTCTCTACTAACTTCCATCGTATCACAACCAGGGAAGCTGTCAAAGTTTGAAACAAAAGAAATTTCTTTGTTAAGTAACTCTGGTTGCAAAGGGTAATACTCTGGTGAAGTAGTTGCACTTAAAAATAGAAATCATTTTAAGAATAAGTAAGTGATGGAGTGATAGAGCCGTAATGTGTTATTCAAGGAGGCTAAAGGTATTTTGTCTCCACATTTTGACTCAGTATCCGGGATGAACAGGACAACACTCAAGCTCTGTAGTGAGAACCCACCTGCGTGGACCTAGTCACAGATTGTCATCCACGCTGATACTAACCCGGAGTCTGAACAGGCGTTCAGATCCAATCCCCCCCTTTAAAATTAGTTTCTTTCTTATATATGTCATGTGGTTTTTACTATTACTGTCCAGGGTGCCTATTTATGGAATAAGCATTTTAAAATTCTAAAACAATTTTGACTTGGTTCCTAATAAGTCTAGCCAGTGAATGAAATGATAGGCAATAACAAAATGATGCCATGTGGACTGTGATGTATTTGCCAGCTTTCTTGGTAAATGAATTTTTATGATGGAATCATAAACCTTGAAAAGTCAGAGTTATCTGTGAAATGGATGTTAACACTTAGATTTGTTATACTTGGTGCTTCCAGTTAGAATAAAGACATTTTCTGTTTTCTTTCCTTCTTGTGTGCTTGATAATGTAGTGAATTGCTATTTATCTCTCTCTTGTAAAAAAAAAAAAAACCTGCACAGAAGAGGCTTCCAAATACTGATGCACTCAAGTATTGCTTTATGTTAATTTTCAAAGAGGTTTTAACCTACTAACTTGCTTAAAATATGTTTATCAGGCAGGGAGAGATGTGTATTCATGAATGTCCTATTATACTCAGTCACTATTTTGAATATTTTATATATATATTAGTTCATTTGATCATCACAGTAACCCCACAGGTAGTTGAGGATGTTAAGGCTTTAAAGGGGGTTAAGCTCTTGCCCGGGTTAAATTCCTGCAGAGTGTCAGTGTCAGAGTCAGAGTTCGGGGTCATTCACTATGAATCCCAAACCCTCTTTCCTAACTGCTGTGTGATACTGTGGCTTTTATGACTGCACTAACATGAAAAAATGGCACACTAATGGTATTTTGAAGTTTATCCTTTAAAATGTACGTTTATTCGAACAAAACATTAGAAATAGAGTGGTTAGCCTTTTTCTATATGTTACTAAATTTTGACAGATTACTGAGTTTTGCTTCATTAAATACATAGAATTGACAAACACACATGGAACTTTTTTGCTAAAAATGAAAAATATAAAAAAATAGATTGGGATACATGGATTGTTTTGGGTGAGTCAAATTAACCCATTCATAGACCGACTGCAGAGTGAGTAAATTGGCCCATTTCATCTGTCTTTGAATAAAATCATTCACGTCATTGGATAGAACAGACTTGAAGTATCTTGATTTTTACTATTTTTTTTTCTTTTTGATGACAGACTCTTCAAGTATTATTTCAAAAGCTGATCTGTTTAACATAAAATAATTTGGAAAACTTTTTATGAGTGTTTATAATTTTTAACACATTATGTTTCCACGGAGTTTATTTTCCTTTATTACTCTTTGAGGAGTTTGCATATTTGCTAACAAAAGTAAGGCAGAAGGTAGCTTGTCATTACAGGTGTTATGCTGGTATTTATACAATTTTAGCCATATCTATTTAAAGTTATCTTTTACTTCCATTTTCTATAGAATGCTCCACAGCATATGCAGAAATTAAAGTACCACTAATTATAATGTTAATCAATGTTTGTTTGTTTTTTTCTGGCAGTTTTTGGCCAGGGCCAGGTTTGAACCTGCCACCTCCAGTATATGGGGCCGGCGCCCTACTCCTTGAGCCACAGGTGCCACCCAGTGTTAATTAATGTTTTATAATATGAATATAACTTTTTAGTGCAGACCGCCTTTCTACATGTATGCATGAATACATGCACACAGGTACACGCATATGTACGTATAGAGAAATATTGATGCATATTTTGCATGTGCACAGCACAAACACATTTGCATTTGCACAGTTGCTGTGAGGTGATGTCCACTGATTATTTATACAAACCTTACCTACCTTCCAGTGTAGAGAAATTATTAATCTCATTTGAACTTCTTTTCATTAATCACATTTCAAGTTTGTTTGTTGTAGACCAATAAAATTGTAAAAGTTTTGGGAAAATAAAATGTTCACAAATGAATTTGAATAAAACTATTTTGATAGGGGCAAATATGCTACAATATAAAAGAGAGCACGGTGATGCCCAAAATAAACTGCTCCGCATTTCTTCTCAGTACTTTCCCTGTGCCTTTGCTTCTCTGTATTAGTGTGGCTAATCGTGAGCTGACAAAACGGAGATCACCTGAAAAATAGTGCTAATGAGGACGTGCATCTCTCTAACAGGCAGGAGAGTGGTGTGCTCATTATGGGAAGCAAACAGGGAAAATGCGGGATTGAACCTCGAGCATGTCGTGATGAAGATTTCAAATAATTTAATAGGTGCTTTGGATAAACATGCTGTAACCTTCACAGCAAAATACCCGCTCCTTTCCTTTGTACTATGTTAACCCTGCCTTGTTTTCAATCGTGGATGATTTGGTTTAAAGCAGATGAGGGACTAAAATTTGCAGCAGTGATTCCAGTTCTTCAGGGAATCGACTTGGACTCAAGTACCATATCTACAAGGATCACTTTTTATGCAAAAATTATTTTTTGCCAGTATATGATGATAGATTTAGAAGCAAAACGTACTTTGTGTATTTCCTAAAATTTGTTTTCCAAACCAGCTTGGAGGGGCTCTTCTTGGCATCTGACCTGGCAATATTGTGATCAGTAGATCAGTCTCGTGACTGGGAGCATCGGCTTTCCGTGTTCAGACAAGATATTCACACTACGCCTGCGGGTGGTGTTCAGTTTTCAAATACAAACAGAAAATTTTACCAAAATCATGCAAAGGGACTGATATTTCTTACTGTTGGAAATGTTGCATTTTCATGATAATGAACACACAGTGGTGTGAGGCTGCTGCCATCCCCTCAGGCCTCTCTTCCTGAGCTTCCTATTGAGCACCTGTAGTCAAGGACTAATAATGAAGAAGCTGACTTTACAAAGATCCTGAAATTTCAGTACAGCTCAGTGTCATTTTTTGATGTTTCCCTGCTTCTATAGATTTCTGGCGGCATAAAATGAGTTCAAAAGGCATAGCATTGGCTACTTGAGCACCCTTTGTGTTTTTTACTTATTTTTTTTGAGACAGAGTCTCACTTTGTCACCCTCGCTAGACTGTCCTGGCGTCACAGTTCATAGCAAGCTCAAACTCTTGGGCTCAGAGTTTGCCTCAGCCTCAGCCTCCCAAGTAGCTGGGACTCCAGGTGCCCATCACCACGCCTGGCTATTTTCAGAGACCAGGTCTCACTGTGGCTCGGGCTGGTCTCCAAATCCTAAGCTCAGGTGTCCATCCGCCTTGTTCTCCCGGAGTGCTGAGATTGCCAGGTGAGAGCCACTGCATCTGTCTCACCCTCTGTTTTTTTCACAGTGGTTTCAATATATGCTTTCTTTCTAAATGAGGACCTCTGGGGAAGGGCAGCCTGACCCCCTCCTTGTCCTTACCCCCTCGCTGCACTAAACTCATCTTGTTCTACCCCCTCCCTGCACTCACCATCTCCTGACACTGACCACCTCCCTGTCCTGACCACCTCCCTGCACTGACCACCTCCCTGCATTGCCTACCTCCTGCATTGACCCCCTCCCTGCACTGACCGCCTCCCTGCATTAGACTGCATTTAACTCAACAAAAGTTGTCAGAAGAGGAGATATGCAAGGGAACCATCCCTGAACTCAAGTGATCCAAAATCTAGCCAGGGGAGGCAGACACAGGACAGCTGAGCTTGTAACCAAACAATGGGTTCTTGATGGTGTCCGAGGCTGCAGTGGTGTGAATGCACACTGCCCTAACATGCAGTCATGCTCTAGCCACACGCTGTATTTATTTACTGACTGTGGGCATCTTTTCAGGATCCATTCTTGGAGCTTTCTCTGATTCTCATCATTTTTTCCATCCATTTGCAAAATATCTCCCATCTATCAATAGTCACAGCCTGACTGGTCCCTTTGCAGTCAGTCTCTGGCTACAGAGGAGAAGCTGCTGAGATGTCATCTGGAGCTTCTGTTCCCTTCAGTGAACAAAGCTGTCCACGGCATTAGGGGTGTTTGTGTGCCTGATTTTGAAAAAGACTTGTTTTTAGAAAATCACCCCCCCCCCCCCCCGCCGTTTTATCTTCCCATTCTTAAAACAAATTATTGTACTTTCTAAGGCACTAGTTATGTAGATTAGATTAATTTTAGTTGCTTACATGATGATCTTTTTTGTTTTTTGCATGTTCTTGGATGGTGTTTGTTGATAGTATTTTGAAACAATTGATAGGCTGAGCCTTGCTTCACAGTGGGGACTGGTGGTATTACAAGGCCTCTTGGTTTAACAGCTTGGGGCCTCTTGGCATTTTTCTAGTGTAAAAATTACTGTTCCCAGAATTGAAATTCAGTGGCAATCGGCAAAGATGATTACATAATTATAGTACTTTCTCAAAGTGATGTTAATCATTTAAAAATGTAAATTATGAACTATTTGATCTGTAGCATTATGTAATCAATTCACATGCATTGGTTTAGAACTTTTATATCTTTTTTGACAAATTTCTTGTTAGGGCATTAAGTTCCAATAGCTGTGTCAATTTCTGTCCTACACTGGATGTCATCACCTGTGTCGGATCATAGCCGCCCTCTGTATTCCCAAGGAATACATGCTGAGAAACCACAGTAGAACCTCTGAAAACTGACCACCAAGGGACGGTAAGAACTGGTCAGCATGTGGAGGGAGTCAACATAAGGAACAAGGAGGTCTGCTGTGCTGATACGTACACGTGGTGCGTGTCTGGTCACCTTGAGGGGTCAGTGCAAGGAGGGGTCAGAGCAGGGAGGGGGTCAGTGCAGGGGGGGGTCAGTGCAAGAAGGAGGTCAGAGCAGGGAGGGGGTCAGTGCAGGGAGGGGTCAGGCAGGGGTGGGGTCAGCTGTGGAGACTCTGCTGTCTGCCCAGTCTACAAAACAATAGTGCATGTTCATTCCGTCTGTGTTAGACTTAGCACATAGAAACTATATAGGCTTCTAAATGAGAAATTTACTGCCTTATCCAATTCTGACTTATTAATAAAATGATGACATTTAATTTGTTTTACACCATGGTTCATAAAATATAGCAACCAAGAATCTTATATTGTTTTATTCTGTGCCAAATGGTGGTGCTTATTGCATAGAATGTAAAGATTTGTATAGAGGTCTGGTCTTTAATTCGTAAGATAAAATTGTGATTAAATATATAACACTTGCTTTACTTCATATCACAGCAACCTACATAGTGTGCAAGAAGGCAAAGTATATTTATTTTTATTCATATTTTCGATGACTATGTGTTACTAAATTCTGAATCAAATTTGTAGAGCAAGAAATTGACCAAATTCACATTATAGATATTCAGTGATTTAAGAAGTAATATTCTGATTGCAAACCTTGTTGATCTAACACAGCCAGAAGTATTGCAAAGAGTGAAAAAACTGTGAATTTTTATAACAATTCATGTTTTTATGAGGAACCTTTAGGGCAAGAGAATAACTCTTGGTCATGGCCATGCATGAGAATTACTTTGCACTCATTTAAAAAGTATAGTTGGCTAAGCTTGACCCCTGAACATTTTGATTAACTAATCTGGTGCAGGGTCTGAGTACCAGTGTGTGTTTGTGTTTTAGTTTTGTCTTTTATTTTTTTTTAATTACACTAAAATAAACAATATAAAATTTACCATTTTAAGCACTTTAAGAACGTAGTGCAGAGGCATCATTCACATTCACCCTGTTGTGCAGCCAGTGTCAGGGTCCTCTCCAGCGCTCTTTCCATCGCCCGGTAATGAGGCCTTCAGTGTAACTGGGGTGCAGTGAACTCTACTACTAAACAATGGTGCCCAGGCTCGCTTCACTCCAGCCCTTGGAACCAAATTATACTTTTTGTTTCTATGAATATGACTTTTCCAAGTATCTCATATATGTAGAATGATACAGTATTTATTCTTTTATGACTGCCTGCTTTCATTTAGCATTGTGTTTTTAGAACTCATACGTGTTGCTCATGTCAGGATGCCCCACCTCTTAAGGCTGAAAAATAATACACCCTTCTCTGTGGACACTACGTTTTGTTTATCTACTCATCTAGCAGTAGACAGTAGATTATGTCCAACTTTTGTCTGTTGTGGGTGCTGCTGTGAGCATGTATGTCCACACACATTTGAGTCTCTGTTTTCATTTTTTGGCTGTATCCCCCAAAGTGGGATTGCCATGTCACATGGTGACTCCGTTTAATTATCAGAGGAGCCACCGCAGCATTCCCATTGCAGCTGTGCCATCTGAGAATCCCACCAGCCATGCAGAGTGTCCCAGTTTTCCCACAGCCTCATTGATATTTGTCATTTTCTGTTTTTTTTAAGACAGAATAGCTACCCTGATAGGCATGAATGTGCTGATTTTTTAAATTGGGCAATTTGTTGTTTTGTGTAGTTTCAACTGAGAATAGCAGGGCACTAGCAGTGACTTAATCCAAACAGTTCCTTCCAGTCATTCTATTGTGTACTGAGAAGTTTGTGTCAAAAGAGTTATGCTTTTGAAATCAGTTTGAGGTGTCAGAGAATTTTAACTAATCTCTCCACTTGTTCAGATCAGTTGGGAGAAACAGGTGCTGAAGGCTTTAAGAATGGCTCCTGGACAGCAAGAAACCCCCAAAGACGGAATCACTGCTTCTGTTGGACAAGCACTGTGTGTACACAGGTGTTACACATATGTAGAGGGCAATCATTGCATTAATCTTAAAAAGTAGATACAGTCCTTAATTTACAGATCAGAGAGGTGCTGCTGGAGATCAGCTAAAGCAACAAAGCTAGTAAGTAATGTAGTTGGGTTTGAAATGTCGTATTAGTGGATTTGAAGTCCAGTTGCACTGTTATTATGAAAAGCGTTTTAAGAATTAGTTTGCCTCCATGCACCTTTTGGTCTGTTTCTCACCTCAGAGTACACCCTTTCCATAACTTTGTTAGAAATGGCACAGGTGCACATAGGCAGTAGCAGGGTCGCTCTTTGGTCCCCATTAGCTCACATTTATAATTGTTGGGAGGAAATGAGGTTTCTGTAAATTGGGTTCTAATTTTTAGAATATAGGAACACAATGTTTTAAATTAATTTAAGAGCAGGTGGATTGCCCTGCATTCCTATTGCTGGGGAGTAACTCCCAAGATACCTGTAAGATAAGAAGTTTCAGGAACGGATGAAAGCTTCCAGGGGAATGCTTTCATGGAAGTCCCTTTTAACTGAGGTATCCTGACCACAATTCTCACTTCACTTTTTCTTCTTAAACATGTCCAGTCTTATTGGCCTAATTGTAATGAAGAGAATAAGTACATGTGTTCTGAGGGTGGTAACATACCAGCAGTGAAACTGAGGGGGCCCATGTCTGATCACTGATGCAATTAAGGAACTCCGGTTCCTTGAATGTTTGATCTTTACAAATGATCTTTTGGAGAAATTAAAAATTGAACAATTATCTGATACTATATCACTTAAGATCTAGATTTAGAGATTCATTTCCTGCTTCTAATTAATATTTTATACTGAATTATATAAAAAGCCTTCCTTGGGCCACCATAGAGCTATTCATACTCCTTAATTGATTTATTGTCCATATGTAAAACAGGTGATATAATCTGGATTGGTGTTTCGGAATCCTCAGTGACTAATTCTGTGTGTGCTGTGATGACATTAGTGTCACAAGCACGGTGGGGAGCGTGTGTGCTCCCTGTGCCCTTAGACAGAAACCTTCTAAAATTTCTGCATTTAACCCATTGCTTCCAGCCTTCAGATGGGACACTTTGTACACAGAAAGAGGTTGCTATCGTAAAGAATCTAAAATTTGCCAGCATTATACCGACTTGACTTACAAATGTTTTATAGTTCAGTTTGAACCTTCTTTTACTAGTAAGAAGGGAAATAACTAAAGGCAGTAGAAACGTCAAAGATTGAGGTGTTTAGAAATTTAACTTTTTTTGCAATGTGTTGAATATGCACCACTTCTATCCTTGCTTATCTGATCATTTCCATAAATTTAGTACTTTACTTTAATATGAGAAACATTAGCTAAAAGATTATGCAGTTAGTATTTCTTATTACACACTTGATAAATTATATTTTTTATGTCTCAAGTACCAGTATTTCTTAAAAGCAATCAAGTCACATATATGTAGGCAGTCCTCCAATTACAAACATCTGACTTAAGCACAGCTCACACTTTACAAACAGAGGTTATTATACCAGGTCCCAGAGTTACAAACATCTGGCTGATGTGTGCCCCACACTTACAAATAGAGGCTATTACAGTAATAGGTAAATGTACCTATTCCAGCTTATATACAAATTCAATTTAAGAACAAACCTAGAAGAACAGAACATATCTCATTTGTAATCAAAACATGTATATCTCTATCTCTTTGTATCTATCATCATTATTTATCATTGATCCTTATTGTGCAATTATTGATAGTAATACCAAAATTCTAAGAAGGATTAGAGTTTTTTGAGATTCCATAAGTAGTCTTCCACTTAATAAGAGATGAATTAATGTGGCCTGAGATTTAAATAACCTATAGAAATATCTTCACTGAAATAATCTTCCCTCCATCATGCATTTTCCTCCATGAAAATATTCCTAAATAATTTACGTGTTAGTCCAAAATATTTTTTGCCAATTCATTTTTTTATGGAAGGAGAGACTACTACCCAAACTGCTGAAGTTTCTAGGCACATTTAATTTTATTCAGTTGTCAAGATCTTCTAGTTTTTCTCTCATCCATCTGAATGCAAAAATAATATGCAGTAATCAATATTGAGCATTTCCAGTTACTTTTTACACTTATTAAAAAACAGTACAAAATCATGAGCAATTTTACTTCTGAAAATATCTCACAGACTGGTTTTTTTTTTTTTTTTTGCAGTTTTTAGCCGGGGCCGAGTTTGAACCTGCCACTTCCAGTATATGGGCCTGGCGCCCTACTCCTTTGAGCCACAGGCACCACCCTCACAGATTGCTTTTTGTATATCTGTAAATGACTTAGTATGGATGGAAACTCTTAGAACTATACTTGTTACTATGATTAGAAGTATGCTTGTATCTGACAGTACACTTAAATAAATACAAGGTAAACTATTAGACATATTTCTTTCTGGTGAATGCTAGATCTTTTAATGCTAGGTAATTCAGGAAATTGTTTCAGATATGCTTAAGTTAAGACAGTGTCTGGTGTTTTGTTATGCTTTGGTATACTTGTAACTTTCTAGAAGAAACCTTATCTATGGAGCTCAGAGATAGTTTACCTCAACATATTTTCAACCTTAAATTAGCTTTCTCATTTAGTTGAGGTGTTTGTAGAATAAAAGTTAAATGTGGCAGACTCTCCAATGAAGGAAAGTATTAAAATGCCTATAGAAAAATTATAGTCTTATTGCCAAAGTTAGAACCTAAATTTTTATAGTGTTTTTAAATTAAGGTCAATAATATGGAATAAGCTCAAATACTTCATAAACAATCCAGTCCAATAATTTCAATGTAAACCACCCATAAATTTATACATATTCCTTAGGGATGAGAATGGAAAATTCCTATAATGATTTAAAAGTCATAGCTTGTCTTTCATTTTAGTTATAGATCATGGAACTTTTGAGAGATGGAAAAATTTACCGCTCTATCAGTGTATCAATGAACCTGTACTTTTATTATGTTTTGCCTTATTGGGTTGTTAGAAAAACAAAATAATACATTTCCTGGTTAGTGAAGCTTCTTAGTGGTAACTTTCCAATACTCAAATTATCTTTATTATTTCTGTATTTTAAAAATAGTTCTTAGATGTCACATGCAGTTAAATTTATGGAGAGATGCCATCTGTCAAAATCCAATTCTTTTTGCCTGATGCAGACTTTTCTTATGACTATAAATACACATTCTCTCTCTCTCTCTTTTTTTTAGAGACAGACTCTTACTTTATTGCCCTTGGTAGAGTGCTGTGGCATCACAGCTCACAGCAATGTCCAACTCCTGAGCTAGTTGATTCTCTTGCTTCAGCCTCACGAATGGCTGGGACTGCTGGCACCCGCCACAACACCTGTCTATTTTTTTTTTTGTTGCAGTTTGGCTGAGGCCGGGTTTGAACCCGCCACCCTTGGTATATGAGGCTGGCACCCTACTCATTGAGCATAGACGCCACCCAATACACATTCTCTTTTTAAATTTAAAATTCAAAATATGTATAGCCAGAAATAAATGCTTTAGAATTCACTCACTCTTCATGTTATGTGAGTTAATGTCCCTTCTTGATTGAGATCAAAATTTCATCATAATCCAAGCACATTTTCCTTATATCTACTAACAGTGTCTTTCCTGTACCACTGTAATTCTAGGTAAATGTCACACACTCTGTACAAGGACCAAATTTGTTTCTGTCCATTTTGCTTTTCTGTTTGTGTGTCTTTGTTTCTGTCTCTCTGAAACTTCTCCTCAAGTCTAGTTTCAGCAACCAACCCTCCTGTTGACATTATTGTTTATGTTATGCTCATAGTGTGCAGCTATCTGACAGTACACTGTAGCTTTAAAAAATACACAAGAGTATCAGAAAGAGAAGAAAGATAAAAGGGAGCAGAATTTGAAAAAGTAATGACTAAAAGTTTTCCCTAATTAATGTCAAATACTCAGAAAATTCAGAGAGCACCAAGAAGAGAAGGGAAGGAGGATCAGAGGGAGGGAATAAGGAAGGAGGGGCCAAAGAAACTACACCTAGGCACATCATTTTCAAACTTCAGGAAATCAAAAATAAAAATAAAGGGAAAAAATCTCAAAAGGAGCCAGAGGGAAAAACACCTTACCTATAGAAGAACAAAGAAAAGAATCACATCTGTCTTTGACTCATAAGCCATGTGAGCAACAGAAGAGTAGAGTAAAACAATTAAAATGCCGATGGAGAAAACCATGAAGCTAGAAGTGTAGAAATCTATACCTGAGAAACTATCCTTCTAAACTGAAAGAGAAATGAAGGTTTATCCAGATCCCCCCCCCCAAAAAAATCCCTGAGAGAATTTGTTGCCAGTAAACATGCCTTATAAGAAATGTTAAAGGAAATTTTTCCCAGATAAGAAAAATGAGATAACTAATAAATCCAGATTTATATAAAGAAGACTATAGAGAAACGAGTAAGTGTAGATATAACATTTGTCTTTCCTCATTATTTAATGGATATGGGTTTGTTCAAAACTTTAACAGTAATTCAATAATGTATGCTATGTACACGCAATCTGACAATTATTGCCACCGTGTGCTTATGCTGTCGGAACTGTATAAGCAACTCTGCAGTGTTTTTGCAGCTTTGGTATATCAGTGTCTCACAGCTGTATTTGTGTTAGCCTATGATGGTATCTTGCGGAGTGGCTTTCATTATTGTTGCATGTTTTTGTGTGCTGTTGTGAGAGTGTTGGAGCTTAAATTAGAGCAACAAAGATTTGTAAATTTCTTGTTGAAATTGTTGAAAGGTGGAAGTGACCAACTTTATGAGGATAATTCTACAAACAAAAGGCAGTGAACAGATGGATTATACACTTTTCTGATGGGAGAAGATTGTCACTGATGAAGACAGGGTGGTGGCAAATACTGAGCAGAGCTGATGAAAACATTCCAGAAATTAGTTGAAAATATGTGTCAAAACTCTCAGCTAATTATGTGAAGCACAAAAGATGAAGTGAACATCATTGGAGAAACAGGAAAATCCTGATTGAAATTCTTGGCCAACAACTCATGGCTCTTGCATCACAACCATGCACCAATTCACACAGCACTGTCTGTGAGGGAGTTTTTAGGCAGTAAACAAATAACTGTATTGGAACACCTCCCTTCTCACCTGATCTGGCCCTCCATGACTTTTTTCTTTATGTGAAGATAAAAGAAGTACTGAAAGGAAGACATTTTGATGACATTCAGGACATCAAGTGTAGCAACAATGACAACTTTTAAGGCCATTCCAGAAAAAAGTTCCAAAATACTTTGAAGGGTGGACTAGGCACTGGCATCAGTACATGACCTTCCCATGGGGAGTACTGTGAGGATGACTGTACTGATATTAAACTGTGAGGTATACAGCACTTTTTCTAAGATGAGTTTGCATACTTAATGTGTAGGCTTATTTGTGCTTATATACATGTGAAATGAAGGACAGCAAAGGTTTTAAAAGGAGGAATTAGGAATATTTTGTTATTATAAAGTATTTGCATGACCCATAAATTGGTAGATTATTATGTAAAGTTAGACAGATTAGTTACAAATATGTATCTAAATTCTGGGGAGACTAATTTAAAAGTGTACAAAGGAAGTGTAATTTATATGTTAAAAAGGAGCAGAATAGGATTGTATGAAATGCTGAATAAAAACCACAAATCCAGAAAAGTGAAAGATAAAATAGAAATGGAAGGACAAGAGTAACAACAGGAAGCGATAATAAATATGGTGGATATTATTCCAGCAATACCAGTTATTTCCCCAAATGTCAGTCAGTCTCAGTGTATCACTTAAAAGAAATTGTTAGAATTGATCAAAACCAGTATTATTATTATGAGATCAAACTATACATTTACAAGAAACATGTTTTATAGGTGCATGTAGATTAATCGTAAGTGGATGGAGAAAGATGTGCCATGCTAACACTGATGGAAAGACAGCAGTAGTAGCAGTGTGAATTTCAGAAACATCAGGGATAAAGAGAAGCATTACATGGTGATAAAAGGGCCACATCTCCAAACACATAATGATCCTTAACTCGTGTGTACCTAGCTAGAGAGCAAGTAAACACATGAAACAAAAATTCAGACACCTGCAAGGAAAAATAGATTAATCCCTTCATCTACTGAGAGATGACATCCCTCTCTCCAAAATGGATA
Organism: Galagoides demidoff; assembly: GCA_963574575.1. Lineage (NCBI taxonomy): Eukaryota > Metazoa > Chordata > Mammalia > Primates > Galagidae > Galagoides > Galagoides demidoff. The sequence goes on along the minus strand of CAUYQV010174058.1, from coordinate 22,984 downwards.
AATCCAACAGACAGGAAACAAGTAAGAACACAGTTGAACTCAAAAGCATCATCATTCCGTTGATGTTATTGGTACCTGTAGACTTCGTCATCCAACAACAAAAACATCATGCTCATCAGGACGTAGTATACGCCACAGATCAGCCATTAAACAAACCTGAACAAATTTAAAGGAATAAACATCATGCATGTAATATCTGCTCTCAACCACAGTGGAATTAAACCTGAAACTCGTAACGGAAAGATAACTGGAATTCCCGAAATATTGGGAGATTAAGCAGCACGTTTTCCTAAATATTATATGTCAAGGAAAATAGATCAAGAAAAATTTTAAATGTATGAACTAAATGAAACTTAAAACCCAACTTAGCAAAAATTGTGATGTGCAGTGAAAGCCGTGCTCATGGGGAATGCACAGCACCAACTGTGTATGTTAGAAGGGAGGGAAAAGCTGAAATTGATGTCCTGAGCTTTTCTACAGTGAAGTAGAAAATGAAAAGCAAAGTAAGAAGAACAAATAACAATTAGGGCAAAAATTGATTAAATTGAATAAAAGAAATCAATAGTGAAAGAACAAACTCAAAAACTGGTTCATTGAAAAGATCATTAAACTTGACATGTCAGTAGATAGGAAAACTAAGAATAAAGAGAGAAGACACACACACTGATGCCAGAAGTGAGAGGGACAGTGTGACTACACGCTACACAGACTTTAAAACACACACTGAAATCAGAAGCGAGAGGGACAGTGTGACTCATGCTATACAGACTTTAAAACACACACAGTAAAATCACAGACTTTAAGACACACATGGTGATATAAAAAGTGAAAGGGGCAGTGTGACTTCACGCTACGCAGACTTTAACAGGATAATACAGGAATACCATGAAGAAGAATAATGTGCCCGAAATTTCATAATTTAGATGAAATTGATGAATTCCTGGAAAGATATAACTCACTGAAACTCACATACAGTGAAATAGAAAATTTGAATAGGCTCATGTCTATTGAAGAAATTGAATCAGTAATTAACAACCTGCCAGAACAAAAAGCACCCAACTTTATTTGGGTGAATTCAAACACATATTGAAAGAGGACATTATACCAATTATCTGCCATCTCTTTTAGAAGATAGGAGAATCAGAGTAAGTAATTGCTAATCCATCCAAAAAGGCCACACTGTCACCAGACTAGGACATGACAATAAAAGATTATAGACCAGTATTTCATCACATAGATGCAAAAACTCTCAACAGAATTTTAGAAAATGGAATCCAGCAATGTGTAGACAAGGACTATGTACTAAAACTAAGTGAGATTTGAAACCGCATCAAGGGTCAAGAGAAGAAAATAAAATAAAAGATCACAAGTAATAATCAATAGATGCAGAAAGAGCATTTGACAACTGTCAGTGCTTATTCATGATGAAAACTAGGTGCAAACAAAGAGTACAGGTCAACTTGCTCAGCTCGATAAAGAATGTCTACAAAAAATACACAGCCAACATCGTCCATAATGGGGAGATAAGCTAAGCTTCAGTAACAAGCAACAATGCCCCTTTCCACCACTGTTCTTCAGTATTTTAATGAAAGTCCTAGTTGCAGGACACAGGGTTATCACACACACACAAGTCTATTGCCTTCCTATGTATCAGAAAGGAACAAAGAATTTGAAGTTAAAAAGACAACATCATATATTAGTATCCCTCAAAGTGAGATACTTATGTATAAATTTAACTCAACATATACAATATTTATAGGAGAATAGCAAAAAACCCTATTGAAAGAAACTAAAGAAGAAATAAATAAGTGGAGAGATGTTCCCTGTTCACGGATAGGCTCAGTGTTGCTGAGACGTCCTCATAGCACCTGCACATGCATCATTTTAGCAGCTTTGTTCGTGTTTGCCAAAACTTGAAAGCAACCCAAATGCCCTTCAGTCAGTGAATGGATAAATCAACTGTGGTGCCTTCAGACAATGCCATAGTATTCGGCACTAAAGGGGAATGACCTATCAAGCCATAAAATGATGTTGAGGCATCTTAAATGAATATTACCAGGGGAAAGAAGCTGATTGGAGCAGGCTACTGCTATGTAATCCCAGCCACGTGACACCCTGTAAAAGGCGAAACTGGAGGCGATGAGAGGATCACACACTCCACAGCATACGCATTTGATTTGGATCTAACAGGTTAAAATATTGTTAGTTAATGCCTATCATGTTTGGTTTTTCTATTCCTTTAATGCCGTGTACCATAAGCAACAGTCATGGTCAGTTCTCATCTGTTCACTTCCCATCTGTGGAACAGATGTGGACAGATTAAAAAAACACATACACACATGTGGATGGAGGCCCCTGATATAAAGGCCATGGTAGAAATGGCTGGTGAGGGGCATGAGCAGCTGATGACCTGGGTTTGTGCTGGGGGTCCTAGAATGATGGGAAGACTGTACATTGCACTATCTGTTCTGGGATATTTCTTACTGTACTTTACATACCTAATAAAAGGCCTGAATAAAAGTCCAGTAGGCAGAGAAATGGAATTTTTAGTATGTTTTAATCTCATTCAAAGATAAGCAGTTGGATTTATCTGCTTAACGCAGTGCTTATTATTAATAGTAACATAACTTTATAGTTATGTTTTAATTATATTTAATTTATAATTTACATTTACCCTCTTCTTTTTTTATTTTAATTACTTTTATAACAGACATTTAATTTATATAATTATGAGTGCAAAGTTTCATGCACTCATGTTTCAATGTTTGTATGAATAATATAATGATCAAAGTATGGTAAATGCCATATCCATCACTTTAAACTTTTGTTATTTCCTTGTAGTGGCGATATTCAAAATCTTCCATTCAGGCTACCATGAAACATACATTACATTGTTCTTTGCTACAGCAACCTCCTGTGGAATACAACACTGAAACTTAGCTCTGTTTCTTCATTGGCAGTAATTTTGCTAATTTTTAGAGCATTTTCATAGCATTTTTCTTATACACTATTCCTTTGACCCTCACAAAAGAAGTCTTACAAAGTTTGTAGGGAGAGTAAAACTATTGCTACTTCTGGCGCATAAGGACCTGAGAATAAATTTAGGTAATGATTTGCCCAGATACACATACTGATGAAGGCAATTGAGGTTAGATTTCAGATCTTCTATTAGAGATCCTAGTTCTGCATTCTCTGTGTAGATTTTGATAATCTACTACCAGTTTAATAACAATGGCTTACTGTTAAAGAGTAATTTTTGAGTCCAAAAATTAATAGCTGCTATTTGTTTAACACTCACAGCTTACCATGAGGGGGCGTCTAGATACCATCTGGCTCAGGTCTCATCCCCCATCACCTTTATATCACTTTTATTGTTTTTGTTGCAAAAAAAGGATCATGGATATCCACTGAGGGTAAATAATTTTCTCATGATCACACAGCTATTCAAAGTAAGAAGCAGAATTCAAATCTGTTTCATTTTATTACAAGTTCTGAGCTTCCCTCATATTCTACGACTGAATTTTATGCCAGGAAGCCCAGCCATCCCCATGACCTTGATTTCACCTTCAAGTTAGACCTCTGCCAGGAAGGTAATGGCATTCTTTCCCCTCGCTGTGACTTTGTACAGATCTTTTATTCAACCCATCAGACTTTTAATTTTCGGTCTCTATAAAGAAGATTTTGCAGAGAATTATTTCTAACATCTACTTTAGCCCCCAGGTTTTATCTCCCAGTGTTCCATGAGTGCTTTGAATGGCATATTAAAAATTACATCTTGGAATATAACTTTTGATAGGTTTTGACACTTAATTCTGCCAATTGTTTACATTCACTTTTTTTTTTTTTTCAAAAGAGGAGCGATTTGTCCTTATAGAAGAATGAATTGAACTTGAGGAGAAATTTGCAAAAGCCATTTTTTAGAGTAACATGTTGGGGAAATCTTTGTTAGCATCATCCTCGAGTAAATGTGTTTTGAAGCCCATTGTCATAATACATATGGCTAGTTAAATAGCGGTTAATATGTATCATGTCTATAATATTTTCCAATTGTTCATAAGTTCTACTTTAATGCTAACTATACGATAGGCAGTTAGAAGAATTGAGCTTGTGGCCCCTAACTTCACAGTCACTTAATTGGAAAGGTAAGGGACTTTCCCAAAGTTACTTGAAATGACTGTAATGCTAACCATTTATATCATACAGTACATCCAGAACCAGGACTCAAGCCGTCTGTCACTGAGTGCTGTGCCTCCCTCATTCTGTTTTCTGGAGTAAAAACCTGCCATTTTCCACCACCCCAGTGAAGGTGAGCTGGCTGCTGCCTTCCTGCAGTGGGGCTGCTTATATTTCCACTGAGTGGCCAGAACATTTAGACACTAAGACCAGTTTTAACACAAGATAAGAGACAACATCTTTATAATTTCTAAGTGACCTTTAATGCAGGAAAAGAGGCAGCACAATTTTAGGAAAGGTTTTCAGACTTAGGAATCAGATAATGCTATATTTGAGTCTGGGTTCTACTACTTATTAGCTCTGTGAAACTGGAAAAATCAGTTAACCCAAGGTCAAAGATAATGTTTGCAGATGAGCATTTAACTTAAGCCCTAAAGAATTTCTTAGAGTCAGATAACAGAGATGCAGGGGAAGAGGAGGGATGGAGTGTGCAGGCTGTCTACCATTTAGGCTTGAGGGGGTCTTAATAGTCCACACAGCTTTATGTGGCATTTATGTGCACTGTTCACACATTTAAATAATGTTTTTCCAAATACATTTAAAATATGCATACAACCATTTATTCTCAAATGTAAGGAATTCCTAATTCCCATTCAACTTTGACATTCCATAGAGTGTAACCTTTGAGCATTGCTTTTTTAATAAATGGAGGTAGGAACTTATGCATGCATTTTTGTCCTGTACTCATTTTATTTTATTGTTAATTAATTAATGTATTTATTTATTTATTTTGAGACAAGGTCTCACCCTAGTGCCCTGGGTAGAGGGTCATGATGTCATAGCTCACAGCAACCTCAAACTCCTGGCTCAAGTGATCCTCTTGTGTCAGCCTCCCCAGTAGCTGGGACTACAGGTGCTGGCCACAGCTCATGGCTAGTTTTTCTGTTTTTCAGTAAAGACGGGGTCACACGCTTGAACTTCTGAGCTCAAGAGATTCTCCTGCCTTGGCCTCCTAGAGTGCTAGTATTACAGGTGTGACCTCCCATGCCCGACCTATTATTTTAGACTGAAAACATTAGAAGAAGAAAATAGAGATGATTGCTGTATGTGTACAAACACAGATCTACATTCTGCTAAATGTTAATTATAGAAATGAAGTTTTCACAGTAAGTAGACTCTAATTATTAGATTTAGGTACTATAAGGCAAAGTCAGCATCGTGGATTGAATTATATCCCCCAAAAGATATACTGAAGTTCTAACCCTCCAATACCTTTGATTGTGGCCTTAATTTTAAATTAAGGTTATTGTGGGAATAATCAAGTTGTTGATGACGTTATTAGCTGGGCCCTAAGCCAACATGACTGGTCTCCATGTAGGAGGAGGAGGGCAGGCATGGAGAGGAACTCCACGTCTGGGTGTTGGCGGAGTGGGAGGTACAGCACAGACGCCGAGCATGGAGGATTGACGGTAGCCACCGGGACCTAGGCGAAAAGCACAGACTAGAATGTTCCTCAGAGGCCCCTAGGAAGCACCAAGCTCATGAGTGCCTTGATTTCAGAATTCTAGCTCTGTGAATGTGAGAGAACAGGTTTCTGGTTTTATCAGGGCCCCACCCAGTTTTCAGTGTTTTGCTGTGGCAATCCTGGGAGACTAGTTAAGATGAGGCTTCAATAATTCCTATAATTATGAGCCGTATCCCATCATATATACACAAGAGATGATACAGAAACAAGCAAAGACTAATGGCTAACTTTGATCTAAATATTAAAAATCGTATATTTTAATTATAACTTTTAATAGAGTTTTTAATTTTGTAACATTTATATAAAGAGCATCTCTGTGTTGGATGAATGTGTTTACTTACACAGCATCTTTTTATCTGGCTTAGGCACCCTGATTTTCTTTTGGAAAAAATAAAACCACTCACCTCTACTCTTAGATTACAACATCTATTTGGGTCATTGTCACCCCCAAACCTGGGAGGGGTTGTGTGACTCAGATCTGACCACTTACAGTCTCCCTGCCCCTGTTCTCAGCAGTTTTGAGATGAGAACCATGGCCCAGACCAGACCATTTAGATTTTGAGATGGGCAGAGGGGAATTATAGGACAGAGGATCTTCCTTTTTTTAGGTTTAGCTAGAAAATATGACATTTGGAGATAATCAAAGCTAGTTTTGCTGGAACACCAGACATGGGCGTGTGGTGTGAGGAGATGAGCTTAGCATCTGTGCCCTGCATCTGACCGTATCCAAAAGGAGCTGGAATCACAGATTCTTTTAACTTTTCTTGCCTTTCTTGGGTTAGCCAGTTTTAATCAGTTTCTCTTATGTCCAATTGAAAGTTCCCAACAATATAGAAACTGAATTGTAAGACAACCTAAAGATTTTATAGTTGAGTGAGTGGAGTTTGAGGTGTAGAAGATTCCCAAGCCTTACACAGGTGTGAGGGGTTGTGTGGCGTTTTATGACAGTGCAGAGGCTGTTCTGTGGCCTCTGGGGTCTCACAGCTTTCCCCTGAAAATTCCATATGTTCACCACATAGGGAATTGCATGTTCTCCCAACCTTTGTTTTTCTCTGACTGGCTTTGTCTTCCTAACAGCAGCTTAAAAACAAAAACAAATAAAAAATAAAGATGTAAAAAGGCTTTGGCCTTCCTGAACACTTGTAAAATTTCACTTTACCTAATTAGATCTGGAGACAAATTCAGGAAAATACTGCATATAATGAGGTTATTTCAAATTAAATAGTTGATATGAAACAGATTTTCTTTAAAGGTCGAAGCCACTTGCTCTGAAGTGGCTCAGGCAAGTTGTTCTCAGTGGCACGTCTGTCCACAGTGACTTCTTTGATTCTCCCCTGGGCTCCAGCTGTGAGGGAGAGTGCAGGTACCTCTGTGGGCGCTGAGCTCCTGCTCTCTGCATGGGGAGCCTGAGCCCTGAAAGCAGTGAGCTCATCTAGACAGTCATGTTGGAGATGCCCTGAGATATTTCAAAAAATTCTCAAAAATCATAAAAATTGAAAAAATTCTTAAAATTCTTAAAAAATTCATAAAAATCTAGGCTGTCATATTGACTTCTATTAGCATTTAGAATCACATAGGATCATATAGGATCAAGAAATGTGGATAATGATATTGTTAAATCTTGGATATAGATTAAATAAAGAACAAGCAAATATCCCTACTTTCTTTCCTACTCTGAGGACAGCAAAGTTGCCTCCATGTAGAGACAGCTAAGCAGCCATGGGTCTCACACTCTCAACTCTCAATTTGCAAAAGAAGACATAATTTATAAGCCCAGGTCTTCCAGCTGCTTTGCCATTTGATAATGGTCAAGATCTTTTAGGCAGCGGGAATAAAATGGGAAATTTAAATCAAAAAATCTTAGGGAGAAACAAGCATTTGATGTAATCTCTGAGGCTCTCCAAAAATGTTCTTATATTATAGAAATATCATCTTCTGTAAATGGGTAACTACATCAATAGGAAGATTTTTATTTAAGCTTTTTTAAGGTCATAGGGCCTCTATCTCTCCAATCCATATAAAGACTAAAATAAAAAAAATTAAAACCATAGGGTGGCACCTGTGGCTCAAAGGAGTAGGACCCCGGCCCCATATGCTGTGGGTGGCAGCTTCAAACCCAGCCTTGTCCAAAAACTGCAAAAACTGCAAAAAAAAAAAAAATAAAGGTAAAAATATTAAAACCATAAAACTCTAGGACGTCATATTGACTTCTATCAGGACATAGGATCACATGAACAATATGTGATGTTATAACTTTGATTAGCTACTGGTCATCTGTTTTCATTGCAGTGGAGTGTGGTCAGCAGAGGAATAAAGAGGCATATACAATCTAAGAGGAGATCACTGTATTTGGAAGTTGTGACATTTCAAAGGATTCTGTATTTGGAAGGTGTCAGCTGCCCTGTGAGAAGTCCTTCGTTTGTCACCTGCTAGATGACGATCTAAAATGATCCCAAATAACCGAGTCAACAAGAACATTTTATGGTAGTTTTTGCTTCTCTTCTGTTCCTGACTTACAATAGGACCAAAAGTTATTTTTGCTAACACTGTGACCAGGCATGAGACTGCAGTAGAGATATAAATAACAGAATGAGATCGAGGAAGAAAGGGCCGTGCATGAAAGTGGGGAAACTCTGAAGCTGTGGGTATCTTCACATAATTTAGAACAGAGAAGCTGAGCAGATAAAGGTAGCTACAGAGCCAAATGGTCAGTCTTAAATGTCCAGGGAAATACATTCTGACATATCAGAAAAGCATTGTAAACAGGAACTCAAGTACTTGAGGCTATTTCTGTGTCTTGTTAGAAATATCATCTTCTATAAATGGGTAGCTACATCAATAGGAAGATTTTTTTTTTTTTTGCAATCAGGGCTGGGTTGGAACCCGCCACCTCCAGCATATGGGGCCAGTGCCCTACTCCTTTGAGTCACAGGCGCTGCCCCAGGAAGATTTTTTATTTAATTATTTTTTTTAGCAAGATAGGTTATGTATTATTTTTCATAAAGTTTTAAAATACAAAGTTAAAAAAAGGATTATTTTCTTGGGAGCTGCATTTAGCAGAAGTTCAAATGTAGTCTTTAATTATATTTAAGCTATGGTGAAGAATTTAATTCTTCTAAGGGAAGAGGAATCGGGAGTTCTTAAGATCGAGATAAGTTCGTCACTTATACAGAATGAACTGGGGTTGCAGAGATCAGGAAAGAGTATTTTGCAGAGCTTCTGATAGCAGGCACATAAGTTAGCTGGTATTCACAGACAGGACATCTGAATCTACAGGACAATGAACACCGGACCAGATGAGGGCAGGTCCAGGCCCAGGATTCCAGGAGGAGCCTGGCAGAAGAAAGGCAGAGAGCTGTTCATCAGGACCACAGAAGTCAAAGACTCACTTTCAGGGTTGCACTGCAGCCTGAGGCTACATGTGAGAAGCACAGCAGAGCCGGCCTTGCACAAGGAGTAGTTTGCAGTTAACATCTGAGAGTGTTCAGCTGGAGCTTTCCTTTCTTCTGCCTAAGGAAGGGTGGGTCTGAAAGGGACTTCTGCTGTGTGAGCTGGCTGCTACGGTTTCAGTTTACTACCCTCAGATATGTTTTTCAAGATCCCATCTTGCATTATTTCATCTGCTTATTATTAGGAGTCTCAAACCTATCCCACTTTCAGTACTGACCTTTAGTGTAAAAATGGGGTCAATATGGGGTGTTATGTAATCATATGGAAGCATTAGAGGGCATAAAGCAAAATAAACAAGAGTAACAACAGCAAAAATACTGCAATGTCAGGCCCCAGAGTTATTCAGTTGATAAAATAAATAGAATTTTTTTCCCTTTGACCTTCACCTTCAAGGGTTGACCCTGTGTGTATTTTCCTTCTGTTTGGATTTGACCTAAGTATTAAAGTTGACAGAGTTCCTCTGTTATTTACTACTCACCAGTTTACGTTTTTGGTTTTTTTCACACCTACACTAAATAGGTTCCTGTGAAATTTTAAAGTAATTTTGGAAAACAGTGTATTTTAACAATGAGTACATGTTAATCTGACAACTAGTGCATTTTTCAGAATATACTTAAGCACAAATGCTTTTGTTGACAAAATATTTTCTTAATATATGAAAGTCTCAAGATTTAGAAATTCTGTGTGTAGATAAATTATTTTTAACTTTAAATATTTTGCCTTCTTTTTTTTTTTTTCACCCAGAAAGGTACATTACTGCTGATTCCTTTAATATACCTATGTCCTTTCTGATGAGTTCAGCATTACTTTATCTGCAGATTTGCTTGAAATCCCATGATTTTTCTAGATAGGGTATTATTGGTTTATGTCAATGGGAGATTTTCACCAGATAGAGATCTTGATGTCCACACTATATCCTTATTAAAAGTTTGCTGTTGGCAGTACACGTGTAAGAGCTACAGTTTTAATTACAGAACATGCCTTAAGTCTTGCTGAGCTGATAAAAATGGAATCATTCCCATGTTGTCAAGTTAGGGTTCATTTTGCAGCCTTGTTTTTAATTAGTTAAGCCAGCATCAAACTATACCTTTAAAACTTACCTGTATCTTTCCATTAAGGAAAAGACATTCAGTATCTCACACGGAGAAATGCAGGATGACCTTTCATCAGTGGTATCTCTCCCACGTCCAATATAATTTCTTTGTTATTCAGCAGTTTCTTTTGTTTTAAAATCTCTAATTGCTAAGTCTAAAACCTTGTTTGAGAGTGATTTTTTTGTACATGGAAAATGAATAAATGTTATTTTATATATATCAAATTATTTTTCACCAATTCCTGGTTGTTGACACTTAAATAGCTTTATAGAATTCATAAGAATTCTGAGGGTTTTGAGAATTTGGAAATATTTTAGTTCCAATATTCAAATTTTTTCTGAAAGTTATCTCTTAATTATAAGACATTTAAGAAAGAAGACAAGGGCTATTTCTGTTAATATTTACTTTCTTATATTACATGTAATTTCTGTGGAATGGGGGAAATTCTCAATTTTGCTAATTTATTTAGAGAAATATTTTAATGAGATTACACAGCTGACAAACTTGATGTGCAGTTATCAGAAGAAAACAGAGTTTATTAAAATTTTGTGGAGAACAGCATTAGTCTAGTAAATTCAAATAGAGAATGAGACAGTTCACTGAGGCCAGTGAGGCCAGCTGTGATGGCTCACTCTCGTAATCCTAGCAATGGAGGAGGCTACGGTGGAAGGATCCCTTGAGGCCAGAAATTCAAGCCCAGCCTGGACAAGATAGAAAAACCTATCTCTATAAAAATTAAAACATTCAGCTAGGCATGAGTCAGAGGTAGGCAAGGAAGATACGTTTAGCATCCCAGTTCACCTGTTTGGGACCTCTGTAGTGCTGTTGAGAAGGGTTCCAGGGCTCGCTGTGAAAGGGTCACGAGGACCACCAGCTATGTATTTACTGATGCAGTGCAAGTATTTCAGTTTAAGAATTTATTTCTGCCCACTCAAGTTAATTTTCACTGTCCTCTCTGCAAGTCAGAATAAATTCTTCCCTCCCAAGACTGATAGGAGAACTAAATATCACCAAGCCTTGAGGACTTGGCCAATGGGAAACCCTAAAGAATAACAGTGACGATAATGACTAATAGCAGATATTATTTGGTAAATACAACTTTGCGACTCATTATTTCAAGGACAGCATAGAAATTGCTTTTTCCCCTTAGACTTACCTGGAGCATTTATTTAACAATATAAGCCCATAAAATTAACCACTGGTAAATTACTTTAGCACAAGGAAAGAATTCTTTTTAGTTTTAGAAGTCATATAATAATGTCTAATGCTCTTGATTTTCGACTCCTAAGTTAGTAGTAATGTTTATTATACTGATGATGCCATGATATCCTTGTATTTTGACTAATATATCCTTCCAGTGGCTCTGAGCTAAATTAAATCACAGTGGCAAAAACCAGCAGCCCTGCTGAGTAACTCTGCTAAGCATGAATGATTAAGAAACAGAGCCATTAGTTGTAATTGAAGAATTCATGTTTGTATGTAGCGTTTTTTTTTTAAACAGGAAACTAAATAGGATGAATCCAAATCAACCCCAAATAATAAAATAAACAGGCTTCATTGCCTCATTAGCATCTTAAGAGACAATGACGGTTGAGCTCTTTGGTAGGTTTTCCAGAACCTAATTAGAAATGCAACTTATAATTTTTAGAATTGAATACAGAATAAGCATTCATCAAAATGTCACTAGAGTTGAGGTCTTTTCTTCTAAGCCCTTTTTTCCTCTAGGATAATTAATAACATCAAAATTCCATAATGAAATATTTTCTGTCTTTTTAAAACCTGGATATTTTAGCTGTAAACACACACGCATGTCCCCCATGTGAAGGTCTCAGCAGTGAGTTTACAAGCATTGATTGAGTGTGTAGTATCTGCTGAGGGTGAGGTACGATGTTTTGTATGATCTTAGGAATTGCGCAGATCTGTTACGCAGTATTACCCATGAAGAAGCCAAAATTCAGTTAGTGATGTGATTTGGAGAGCGGCTAGAAGTTGTACACCTGTCTACATACCCTCTTCTCCAAGAGCAGGACACCTCCAAGCTTCACCCTACACTCCTGTGTTTTGTTCCCTTCCTGATTTCCAGTTATTTGCCTAGACAGAAATCTTACCACCTCCACTTTTGCCTCTAGACCTCTGATAACATCTTTGTCTTAATAAATGTTAATATAATTAACCAAAAATCTTTATATTAATGAACTAAATCGTGTAAAAATTGGACAGTTTATCTTTGCTTCATCTACTACCTATGTGCCAAAACAACATTTTGTCCTACAATCATAATTTTATTTAACAGTATTTTCTTTTTGATTTTTTGGGCTTGCGAGTTTGGTCTGTTATTTTAACCTCTTCTTCTTCTTCATTCATATTCTCTATTAAATTATTGAAGTGATTCAGTGGTCTCTCTCTCTGCAGTCACCTTATAGAAATTTTGGTCATGTAGTACAAACAAAATGGAGCAGCTTTCGCTACGTGAGCAAACAGGGACTCTAAACATTTCAAGTAAAGAAATAGCATTGCTGCCCTCACACAAGGTCTGGATAAAAAATCTTGAAGAATTGAATCCGATAGGCAGAATTTAGGTCAAATAGTCACGAAAGTGGTTTCCTTTCTGTCCCTGGAATAGAAGCACGGTGATGTGAGGAGGGCAGAGAGAAGCTGGGGGAGACGGGAAGGCTGCTGGCGATGAGGAAGGCTCCCTCTCTGTACTTTTCTTTCTTCTCTGTATGTCGTACTATTCTACTTCACTCAGATCAAACTAAGTACAAAGAACAAAGAAGCATATTTATATTTAAAAAAGTATTCTACTTTGGACTCAATCCTCCTGGTCCCTGGTTTTCCTTTGCTCAGCTCTTTCATCCCCTGGAGGTGAACAGACGTCCTCAGACTAAACTTCAGCTCTGTAAAGTGATGCTTCTTGCTCTTTTCTGACGCTTTCACTTGGCATTAGGCAGTTTTTCTAACAACTGAGCCCTCCCTCTCATACAGTATTCATATTGTAATGTGGTATTCATATTGTAATGTTTCCTTAAATACTTTGATCACAGCAACCATGATTTATGACCCTATATCATTAGGGAATAAAAAATGTTAGTAAAGTGGAGAGATATTTATATTGATGGTCAATAATTAGTAATATTAAGTAGATTTGTACTCTTTCTCTTCAGCAAGTATGAATACTCCTTAACTAAAATAGCCCACATACTAAAACACTTCATATATTTACCTCATATGTAATGTATTTATTCTGTTAGCTTTTTTCATACCTCTAATAGAGGTAATACCTTTAACAAAGTAGGACTCAATACATATGAAAATCAACATAAGACCATATTTTTATACATTTGATGCCATTAATGTACATGTAAAAATAGATGAATTTCTTTGAACATTGAGGTAAAGATTAAATTCATATTAAAATTTGGTAGCTTTTAAATTTAATGTGTCAATTATGCTTCAAAGATATGATATAACAGAATGTGAAGAGAAAAAACCAAAAATGATGTGGTCTTTCTCGACACATGGCAGAAGTCTCACGAATGAAGGGCCTGGATGGGCTGTTGGGTGCTGGATGTCACCCCTGAGAGGTGCCAGTAGGCCACTGTGTTAGGGAAACAGGAGTCAAAAGTATCCTTGTTAGAAAGTTAAGTTGGGTTCTGTTGGAAAACAGGCTGGAGCAACATCCCTGCGTGTTAGGTCAGTTTGAAAATGGGTCGGAGCAGTGTCCCTGCGTGCTGGGGTCAGGAGCAGGAATTCAGCAGCCGTCTGCTGCCAGCATCAGTTGGTGAGTCTTTCAGGGCTGTGTCCACACAGGATGTTCAAATGACTTACTCACGCTTCACCCCCTGTAGTGAGCTGGTCTCACAAAAATAGGTGGAAACATAATTCAAATTCTTCTTCATATCCTTCCTCTTCATGTTGAGACAGAGTCTCATTCTGTCACCCAGGCTAGAGTGCCCTGGTGTCATAGCTCATAGCAACCTCAAACTCCTGGGCTCAAGCAGTTCTCTTGCCTCAGCTTCCCGAGTAGCTGAGACTACAGGTACCCACCACAGTGCATGGCTAATTTTTCTATTTTTGATAGAGATGGGTCTCACTCTTGCTCAGGCTGATCTTGAACTCCTGAGCTCAAGCACTCTATCCACCTCAGCCTCCCAGAGTGCTAGGATTATAAATGGGAGCTACCACACCCCACTGAATCGAATTATTTTAACCGAATAATGTTGACAGGCTAATATATCATACCCTCCAAAAACTTCAGTTTCAGTGGAATGTCCTTTTCTTACCTTTACTTATTCATTATGTTGACCAACAGTCAATACCTTGGAATAAACCAGGAGTCAGTGCAGACTAGCCTGTGCTGACATTAGCCTGTGCTTTGCAGCCATGAAAAAAAATCCTTTAGTAAGAAATAAATTTAGCACAAGTAATGTGAACAAAATACCGTATTCTGAACTTTGACTAAAAATAGTGACATACATTAAAAAGAACAAGAAAAGATTAATCAAAAGAAAGTAGAAATGAAATGAGATTAGTTATATATGAAAAGATTTAATTAGAGAACCGAAATATAAATCAACTTTTCTGACTCCCTATCTCCCTGTCTCCCAGGGTCTCTATTTCTCCATGGATAAAAATAGAAAGATGGACAGAGTTATTAAAATAACCTCAAATGCTAGGCATGCTGCCTCACAGCTATAACCCCAGTATTTAGGGAGGCTGTGGAAGGAGGATTATTGCTTTGGGTCAGGAGTTTGAGAAAAGTCTGGGTAACAGAGTCACCCCTCACCCCCATCTCTACATTTTTTTTTTTTTTTTGGTAATTAACTACATACAGTGGCACATTCCTGTAATCCTAGCTACTTAGGAGTTTGATCCTGGAAGTTCTCAGTAATCTCCTGAGCCCAGGAATTAAAGTCTGCACTCCAGACTGAGTGACAGAGCAAGACTATCTCAATAAATAAATAGTCAGGCATGATGACTTATGCCTATAATCCTGGCACTCTGGGAGGCCAATGCAGGTGGATTGCTTGAGCTCAGGAATTCCAGACCAGCCTGAGCAAGAGTGACACCCCATCTCTACTAAAACTAGAAAAACCTGGGCATTCTAGCAGGTGCCTATAGTCCCAACCACTTGGGAGGTTGAGGCAGGAGGGTCACTTGAGCCCACACATTGAGGTGGGCTATGAGCTATGATAACACGGCACTCTAGCCCAGGCTTCTCATAAATATAATAATAATGATAATCAAATTAAATTAGGTAACACTAAAACAAAAACAGGAACCTCTAAAATGTGATATTCATATGTAATATTAAAACACAGAAATAGAGATGGAAAGAAATAAACGCAAATACAAAGAATCAGCTTAGAATTAGGGAGAAATAATTCATCAACATCCATCTAACATGAGTTCCCAAAGTTGAGATTGAATGAAAATGGAAATATTTTCATATTTAAAAATATAATCCCTGAGAATTTTCCACATTAAATG
Source organism: Galagoides demidoff (assembly GCA_963574575.1). Classification (NCBI taxonomy): domain Eukaryota; kingdom Metazoa; phylum Chordata; class Mammalia; order Primates; family Galagidae; genus Galagoides; species Galagoides demidoff. The sequence continues at coordinate 7,252 of CAUYQV010174058.1, read as the reverse complement.
TATCACCTATTGTGCAGTCTCACTTTGGGGTGAGTATGGGGAGTGTGGAAGGATAAAAGTATCATATAAAATAGATGTGCAAAAATTGTCATGGAAGATTGGGAATTTTCACACCTTCATTTTATGGAAGAATAGAAAATACAAAGAAAAATCATAACCATGCTAGAAAGGAAAAAAATTGATTATCTCAAAGAAAGACCATTATACGGGCAGCAGGCTATCCTATTAACAGCAGAGATAGGAAGAAAATGGAGGTATACTTTTAGCATTGAAGGAAATAAATTGCGATCTGAATTTCTGTGCATAGTTAAATTATGATCTGAAAGCAAGGTAAAAAAGTGACAATTACAGACACACAGAACTTTTATCCTCAGACCCCCTTGAATAGAAGAATAAAATAATACCTGGGATTAGAGTAAAATACAAAAAATAGTGGTAAATTTGGGCAAATAAGCAGAAAGCAGTAAAATAGGATGATAAAATTAATTAATTCTAACTCTAAAAATAAAAGACCAGAGACTAATTTTATGTGTCTGAAATGTTTGAACCAAAATGATAGAGCTTAATAGTGAATTTGATGTGGGTGGCAGCTGGTGGCTGGTGAGAGAGTGCTGATCCCAGTGCTGACTGAGAGTGACCAACTCTGTGAAGTGGGAGCTGCTCCCACTGGCAGGCTGTGTCTGTGTCTGTTTCTGTGCCCTCCACACAGCCCCCATGTTGCTGCTTTCATTCCTGTAGTGCTAGAACATCAGAAGTTCACTCAGATTACATTCACAGTCTCCTTGAAGTAAAATGTGATCACATGACCACAAAGCCAAATTTAGTGCTTTTGGGGATGTCCTAAGAGAGTTTGGTAATCACATGTCATTGGAACCCAGGGGCCATGGTCACATGTAAGAAGCACTCAGTGGGTAGCTCCATGCTTGACCAAACAACTTACATTTTTATTTTATATGAGGAAAAAGGAATTTTGCTTAAACTAATATTATTTTGATTCAGTCATACATATGTAGGCTTTTTCTAAAGGGATACAAATTGTTATCCAACTAAACAGTTTATTTTATTTTATTTTATTTTATTTTATTTTATTTTATTTTATTTTATTTTTTGAGACAGAGCCTCAAGCTGTCCCCCTGGGTAGAGTGCTATGGCATCACAGATCACAGTAATCTCCAACTCCTGGGCTCAAGCGAGTCTCCTGCCTCAGCCTCCCAAGTAGCTGGGACTACAGGTGTCCGCCACAACACCCGGCTATTTTTTGGTTGCAGTCATCATTCTTGTTTGGCAGGCCAGGCTGGAATCGAACCTGCCAGCTTAGGTGTATGTGGCTGATGCCTTAGCTGCTTGAACCACAGGTGCCAAGCCAGTTTTATTTTTTTTTTAAAGAGAGAGAGAACATTACCAGTCCAAAAGAAAGTAGCAAAGAGAAAAACAAAAGCATGGTAAATAAAACATAAAATAAGGGGACAGGGAATTCAAATATGCAGTGTTTACAATAAATATGAATGCATGTGATTCAGCGACCACATTGACAGAAACAAAACCCAAAATATGAATATGGTTGATCCTTGAACTGCATGAGTCTACTGTGTGTGTTTTTCTTTTGCCCATGCCACACTTGGCAAAGCAACACCACCCTTCCTCTGACTCTCCTCTTCAGCCTACTCAATGTGAAGAGGACAAAGATGAAGAACTTTATGATTCTATTTCAATTAACAAATAGTGACTATGTTTTCACCTCCTTACTACAGTTTTCAAGATAAAATTTTCCTTTCGACAGCTGACTTTGTTGTTACTATATATAATGTGTGTGGCATACATGATGTGTGATAATCACCTATTCATGTTATTGGTAAGCCTTCAGTCCTCAGTAGGCTATTAGCAGTTAAGGTTTCGGGTAGTCAACATTATACACAGATTTTTGACTGCATGAAAGATCAGATCCTCTAGTGGCCCCCATGGTATTCAAGGGTCAACTGCTTGTTTTTAAAATGAAAGGCCTAAAAAAAAAAAACAACATTTTTTATAATAAAAAGGATGAACTATATATAGCAGTAAAGGACATAAACTAAAAGCAAAATTCAAAATAAGAGACATTACCTAGTGATAAAAGGAACTGTCTCCAAGGAAAAATCAAGTGTCATGAGTTTGGACGCACCAAACAGCATAGTCTTGACTCTTACCAGGCAAACTGTGACAAAATTAATGAGAAAATGGATAAAAAGTGAAAATACAAAATGGAAATTTACTCCTTTTTTAAATCAGAAACATTATTGGACAGGTGGGTAATGCTCTAAGTTTGTGAAGAAACTTTTCAGGGTGTTATGAGGTCAGGTTAGAAGAAAACCTGGTTTATTCTGTGTGAAGGAGTTGGTGAAGAATTTGCTGAAGAATGACATTTCAAAAAATGTCAAGAATAATTAAGAATTAATCAAGGTGAGGGGGTGGCAAATTCTAGGCAGAGGGAACATGAAAAAAGATTTTGGAATTTAATGATTTGATTAGAGACGAAGGGAGAAAATGATGTGATAGGAGGTTGAAAATTCTGCATAAAGATAACATATAAGGTATTCTCTGATCCTCTCTAGCTAACCTCAAAATGTCACATTTTAGAAAGCGAGATTTCTTGAGTTCAAAAATAAAAGCCAGAAAACTTTAAAGCAGTCTTTAAATGCAAAAACTTAGTTTTCAATCAATGCTGTATATATTCCAATACAAATAACTAACTTTAACCTACAGGATGAATTATATTTAAAATGCATACAACATGTCAATGTAAAATTGTATTGTCTGAGCTATTTTCACTTCACCAGTTCATTCATAGAAATTCTTCTATGTTAGTCTTTCCTCATTTTGTCTCTACCAACAGCTGATTTCAGAATTTAATAATTCCATTGCTACCACACAGTGATATTGCAATGTGCAGAGAGCTGGTATCAGAACTTTTCAGAGGCCTAGTCCTCAGGATTTTATTTGGTGAAGGCCATCAGTCCAGTGATCGCCACCTTCTCTGTTAGCCAGACAACTTCCAGTAGGCAGGAAAGCTACAGAGCCTTCTTCTCCCTTATGTTACTATGGTTAAGAATTTCTTTTGCATACTATATATGATTCTTTTTTTTTGCAGTTTTGGCCTGGGCTGGGCTTGAACCTGCCACCCCTGGTATATGGGGCTGGCGCCCTACTCCTTGAGCCACAGGTGCCGCCCTGTGATTGATTCTTAATAAAGATCCTCAAACATTTAACATGGAGAATTTCTTGTGAGACTAATCTGACACGCCTCAGGCACTAAATTTCATTGAACGAAATAAATTCAAATGGCTGGATCAGCCTGCCAGCTATTCCCTCCCTGTAGTCTGTAGGCATCGTTTAGTTAGTCTGACACAGAGCTCCCCGTGCCTTCAGTGTTCATGGGTTTATAGCCCTGTACCACACAGCAGTGTTTCAGTCCACAGTGGACCACATGCATAACTGATCCTGTAAAGTTATAATGGAGCTGAAAAATTCCTACCTCCGCATTACTTTGTAGCCATCGTAACATCGTGGTGCAACACTTTCACCTTATCTGTGTTCAGATGAGTGGTGCTGTGTTGTTAAGGTTGCCGAGAGTGCAGTGATGTGCAGGTTTACAGCCCGGGAGCAGCAGGTCACCCCAGGCAGCTAGTGTAGGGGTGTAGTAGGCTGCCCCGTCTGGGTTTCTGGGAGGACACTGCGTTTCTCAGGAGAGAGCCTGGTCTCTAAGTGGTACATGACTGTATTTGTGTTCTGTCTCGTTTAAAAAACTATGAAACAGTGTAAAGCGGCAACTATAAATTAAAAACGTGTGTTTTGGTGCGATACCTGGTACATTTTGTGTGGTAGTTGGGATATCACCCTCTTGGTCTAAAGTTCTTGGAGACACGACGGTCGCTATGGCTGCCTGCCCTCCTGCCTTCGGCTGTCACAGCACCAAGTACCTGACCAGGAACATATAACCCTGGATGACAACATGGATTTCTGTCCAGATTAACATCAGTAATTTTGTTACTATACAGTTGACATCCAGGTATTTCTAAGTTAAATCTGTATTAAAATGTCATTACATTAAACTTCATAAATGCCTCATCCACATTTTATTATGTTTAAGGCTGCAGGCATATTTTGTCCTTTCCCCTGTGTGAGACTCTGCCAGCCTCATCCACATAGGCCCATGCTCGTGGTTTCCATTGACAAGGAGTTTCAGTCTTGGCCTGATGGTTTATGGGGAGTTTGAGGACTGAGCTATGGTGAAATCTTACCGAAATAGGTAGGGTTATCTAAGGAAGGATTACTCAATGGCCAGAGAGTTGTCAACACCTGCCAGTGATCAGAGAGTGGCCAGAAGTCCAAGTAGAAAAATAAAGGGCTCATTTACCTGGGAGGAAAAAGATGTCTGGAAATCTTTAATCTAATGAGACCACTCCTGGTCCTTGAGAAATATCCACCTCTCCTCCTCCCCCGCTGCCCTGCTTTTCCAGTCATCCAACCAATCTTAGTCTTTCCAGGCCTCTGAGCAGCCAGCCAGATAGCCTATTCCTGTATATGGTATTAGTCCAGGAAAGTGGTAATTTTCAGCACAATTCCTAAGAGGCAAAAATGATAAAATATGAGATCATAATTGCAATCTTTAAAAAAAACCTGCATCATATTCTCTTTGAGGAATTGTTGGAACACACCCTAATGTATCTGCTCAAATTCAAATTGAAGGACATTTTTGTTCATACCTTTTGTTGACGTGTTGTCCAGTGATTCAGGATTTATTCCTGGATATGTCATTGTTGGTTTAAAAGGAACTTTCAGGGCATTTCATATATAATATAATTTAGGTGAAGAAATTTATAAGCTCTTTAATTTGTAAGAAGTTTATACATTTTTAGTTTTGAGCTGTTAAAACTATTTGAGTTACCGTTCCTATTTTTGAGTAACATACATTTGAAAATAATTTCAACATTTGGAGGTAATATTAGTGTATTTCTGAACTCTTAATTTTTATCATTTTTTGAGAAAATCTTTCATTTTCAATTGGAAAGTATCAGGAAACAGGTTGTACGAATAGTAGTTAAAGAGAATTGAGCAGAAGTTACGCACTAGGTGGTAAGGGATTCACCTGGTGTAGTGGAACAACTGGGGTCTAATAGTAGAGGAAATTGTCACCACTCTTTAGGCATTTTGGGACTCAGGAACCCAGTGAGAATCGTAAGCATGGAGAAACTCTCCAAAACCAGAGTGAGTAAGGTAGACGTATGCAGACACGGAGACAGGCAGAGAAAGGGGAAGTACATATTCTGACTGCTCTTGCCCAGCACTCTCACTGTAGAAGGACGAGAACCTGGGTGACAAATTTCAAAGATTCCAGACTTATAGAATAGCATAGGATAGAAAACATCCTGGGTTTTCAAGAAAAGAATGTCAGGCACAATCTATCGCCTTTCCCTCACAGCTATGGTCTTGCCTTTTATCTTGCTCTTTTCTCCAAACAGGAAAAAAGACAAACTCCTGGTAGCCCCACCGTGTCACTGTGAGGGGTGCCAGTTTGTCATCTTCCTTATAGAACCAAAGGTGGAACGTTGCCCCTACCAGTGCCCTTCATTCGTATAAACTTGGAGAGAAAAAAAGAAGAAAAATTTATCCAAGAACTAGACCTGCCAGAACCCCCACCTTCGCATGAAGGCTAAGATTGTAATTGCCACAGCTTCCCACTTCTGGGGTTCCCTTGTGTATTTCCCCCTAATCTTCTTACTCTTTGGCAACACTTTTGAGTAATTGGGTTTTCTTTTCTTACCTGGTGTGGTAATATAAATCTTAATTCCCATAGGATCTAAATAATTATGCCAATGATCATTCCATCGTTTTTTGGTGGTTGCAATATAATACTGGCCGGTACTGTCACCCCTCCAAACACTAGAAGGCATAGTAGACCCCCTGGTTTTCAGGCAGCACTCTCAGCTTTTCTAAGTTCACAAAAGGTGTTCAGGCATTTTTGGTTTCAAGAAGCTGATGGTCTCCCTGGAGAATGGTGACATATTAGGACTTTAACAAGAGCTCGTGCTCTCAGCAGTTTTGGCAAACCTCAGTAGAGATATAAACCTTGTGGAGAAAGACCGTGAGTCTATGTGGACTAAGTGGAAAAAAATTTAGTGAACAACAGTTTTCTGTGTATAGCCTCTGCACATGTCACCATGGTCACATGGACTTCAGGACAAAACTCTGGAGGGCTGGAGAAGGAATCTTGGGGCACCATAGAAAGAGTGGTTAGCGCAGAGCGCCATCTGCTGGAATTTACATGGAACAGGTATCTACTCACTCAGCGTGTGTTTCTCATTGACTTATTGTCCCAGTCATTTGTTTCGTTCATATCTCTGGCCATCTGGCTTTTCAGCCACAGTACATGGCTCCATGTCTGGAACTTAACTTCTCTCCTCACACACAGACTAGGTTATGTGGTGTCCTGCACTCTGTCTGACAGGATTTACCTTTGTCACTATTTCAGGGTCACCCCTGAAGAGCACCCTGACGCATATAATTCATTTCTGTCCATATTCCTATCCATAAACCTGGGCCACACTTCTGATTTTTATCTCTGTCACTGCATAAAACTGTAGTTGTGGGTTGGGGGAAATGTGGCACAACAGAATGGTCCAGCCGCATGGGTATGTGAGTCGCTCATTCATTTGGTTTATTTGTGTTATGCAGAACTATTTGGCATTACTCTTGAAGTATTCTTACTTAATAATGAAATGTTCTTACACATCAGAAATCATCCAGTTTGTCATGGGTGAATTGGGATGCCTGATTGTTTGCTTTCCACTAGTCAGGCCTCAGGGACAAACTAGAGGGTGTTTTCCAAGTGGAGAACAGTTGATTGGTACTGTACTCCTGTTGGGATTGCAAACTATGTAACTTCTTTGGAAAGAAGTGTGGAGAATTCCTAAAGAACTAAAATTAACCTTCCATTTGATCCTGCAACTCCATTGCTAGGTATCTACAAAGACATTTGCAGCAGAATGTGTGTTGCAGATTGATTAATAATTGCCAAGTTGGCTCGGCGCCTGTGGCTCAATCGGCTAAGGCGCCAGCCACATACACCTAAGGTGGCGGGTTCGAATCCCCAGCCCAGGCCCACCAAACAACAATGATGGCTGCAACCAAAAAATGGCCGGGCGTTGTGGCGGGCACCTGTGGTCCCAGCTACTTGGGAGGCAGAGGCAGGAGACTTGCTTGAGCCTAGGAGTTGGAG
>CAUYQV010174054.1:0-11257 GCA_963574575.1 Galagoides demidoff | reverse complement strand
TGTGGCGGGCGCCTGTGGTCCCAGCTACTTGGGAGGTGGAGGCAGGAGACTCGCTTGAGCCCAGGAGTTGGAAGTTGCTATGAGCTGTGATGCCATGGCACTCTACCCAGGGGGATAGCTTGAGGCTCCGTCTCAAAAAAATAAAATAAATAAAATAAATAAAAGCCTTAAAAGAGTATCCTACACAATTTATCCTGAGATTCTCCCCCACCCCGTAATGGTTTAAAATATATATCTGTTGGGAAACACTCCCCAGAAGAGAAAAATCTTTTCAGTTTCTTGTTCTTCTCTCATAAAGGAATCCCAGAAAGTACCATTCTCTTAATACTTAACAAGAACCAAAGCTTAAGATGTCCACAGATCTCAAAATTGCCAGGAAAGACCTGAGCAAACGCCCCTCAAAGCTTTCACTCAACTATCTTCTGAGCCCTCGGGGGCTGACTGAAGTGGCAACCTCAGGCTTTAGTCATGCATTCCATTCTGAAATTTCTGTCTTTCCTCATCATTCACCCCAACTGCAAAGCATTTTCTCTGGAATTTCTTTAGAAAACTGAGCAGTAATTTTAACAAAAGAATATGACACTGGATACTTGAAACACAAACTCCTCCCTTTGAAATCTATCTAATACAAACTGTAGCCAAGGCTCTGCCAGACGCTATCTAGCTCTTGTTCAACCACCTGAAATTTCCTCCCACAAAATGTGGGTACCTGGAAAAAGAGGACATGTTTTAACTGGAATGCACTCTGGAAGTCTGTGTCTCCGTATCAGTGGAGGATGACACTTGCCACTGCATATCCTAGCGATCAAAGAACATCCTATCTTTTGCTTGTGTCCAAATCTCCCTCCATTTACCTTGAAAATCAACTTTCCTAGAGAAGCTACCAGGTTAAGCAAATGTTCAGCCAAATGAGAAACAAACTCAAAAATTGACTTTCAAACACACCGTGGAAGAACCATGCCCCCTCTCTGTCCACTTACCTGGGAAAGCATGGGGATTAGGGGACCCTCTCTTAAGGCACTTAGAACAGAGAATGTGCACAGTGTAGTGCAGTCCAGGCCATTCCTGAAGCAGGACATTCAGTTCCTCCACCAAAGGGGTTATGGCTTGCCACGCGGTCCATATATTTGGTAGGGAAGCATGGCTGGCAATGGACAGGGTGTCTGGCTGCAGGACCCCCTTGGCAGGTCTGTAACTCACCACCACAGGAACTTTCCCTCTGTAGGCAAAGATCTGAAATTTACCATCCGACCTGTGCACCACGTGGCTGTTGATCTGGACACTATAGCGGGCAAACAACCCAGGCGGGAAGGTAAAGGGAAAGCTGTATTCAATCTGCAACTGCTCAGCCACAAATGACTGCCCGGCCAGGTTGGTCCCGTTGATCCAGGCCTCTGCGTGGGGCACCTCGTTCTGCACATAGCAAGGGAATTTGTACCAGGCGGTGGACCCATTCAAAGGCTTGCCCTTGGGTTTATTGAGGCAGTAACAGAGTCCCATCTTTTCCAGCAATTCCAGCAGCAGCTGCAAGTCCTGCGGGGCCTGGACGTGAGGCTTCAGCAGCAACCGAATGACATGGGCCGGCAAGAGCCCGTGCAGCAGAAAGCCCTCCACATAGTGATGGAGCTGGGTGGCCCGGAGCAGGTCCTGAGCAGGGGCGGGCAGCGCCACGGTGGCCGACCTCTCCTCCTGTGCCTCCGCCTCCCCACTGGTCCCTAGGAGCAGCTTATGCAGCAGCAAGGAACCGTCCCTCTGGAAAAAGACATTGAGGATGTCGATGAGGCGGGTGAGGTTGTGGAAGACGTGTTCCTTGAGGGCCGGGCTGTCCTCAAAGTAGAGCAGCTTGCCGCTCTCGTGCAGGTAGGAGAGGGCGCTCTGAAGCCGGTCCTCAGTCAGACCCGCCTGCAGGCCCAGGCGCGCCGAGTCCCACCAGCTTAGCCAAAGTCGCTGTGCCTGAGGTGGCTGGAAATGCAGTTCCTCCAACACCTGCCAGGATCGAGGCAGGACCCTATGCAAGTTGGGGAAGATCTCTCGGTGCTCAGCTACGGACAGCAGCTTGTCCCGAAGGCGCTGCAGCTGGCGGGGATCCTTGCAGCTAACAGGCAGCACAGGGGAGAGGATCTGCAGCCTGTGGTTGAGCAGGTACTGAAAATGGGCCTTGCGCCGCCTAAGGTTCTTGTCAGAAACTCCATAGTAGGCCGCGTGGGGGCTGGCGCAGCGCAGCTCAAAGTCCCGGGCCAGCGCCTCGTCCACCACCTGGGCCAGGCGGCTCAGGCCCTCGGCATCGTGCTTCTCCTGCAGGGCGATCTGGCGGTGAATGTCCAAACACTTCTCCTCCAGCTCGCGCTCCCCACACAGGTCTGCGTGCGTGCCCACGATGCACACCACGGCGTGGGGCACCCTGGCCCCTACCCGTCGCAAGAAGGAACCCACGGTGGAGGGAAAGCGGCGCGGCTCATAAGTGGCCAAGTTGACCACCAGCACGTACAGGGCCCCTGGGGAGAGGAAGAAGGGCTGGATGACCTCGTAACTTTCATCGCCAGCTAAGTCGTACACTACGAAGCGCAGGCCTCGGGAAGCGTCGGCTGTCCAGCTGGTCACCTCAATGCCTTTGCTCACGGGGGGCGCTGAAGGTCGGTAGCTCCTGTCCTTGTCCCCTCCTCCTTGGCTTCCCTCCACTCTGTGCTCCGTGAGGCAATGGCGGAGCAAGGTCTTCCCTGCAGCCTTGTGGCCCATCAGGAGCAGCTTGAGGCGGGGCTGCACAGCCGGCTGGGAGTGGGCCAGCTCCTTCTGGTAGGCTGCGATGTACGGGATCCCCTTCATACAGACCTCGTAGGGGGGCTGGATGAGAGGGTTGTCCTTGATCTTCCACAGCCCCACCCGGGAGAGCTGGCCGAAGTTGTCAGGCAGAACTGCGATCTGGTTGCCTTGTAGCACCAGCTCCTCCAGGCCGGTCAGCTCCACGATGGAGTCAGGCAGGTAGCGGATGCGGTTGTTGTCCAGCCACAGGGTGAGAAGCCGGCTCAGGCCAGCGATGAGGGACGGCACGGAGGTGAGCTGGTTGCGACTAAGGTAGAGCTCCTCCAGACCAGCCAGGGGCAGCAGCGCGGCAGGGAACTCCTCGAGGAGGTTGGAGGACAGATTCAGCATTTTGAGCCGCTGCAGGCGGCTGAACTGGGCGGGCAGAGCCTGCAGCCCGTTGTTGTCCAGCATGAGGCTCTCCAAACTGGCCAGCTCGCAGAAGCCGGCGGGCAGTGTGCCAAGCTCGGCCCCGCTCAGCCAGAGTATCTTGAGGGCACGCAGGGCACTGATATCCTCAGGTAGGCCCTGTAGCCGGTTGCTGGACACGTCCAGCTCCTCCAGGGCCGCCAGCTGCAGCAGCTGCCGGGGAAAGGCGGTGAGCTGGTTGTGGTCCACGTCGAGGGTGCGCAGGCGGGACAGGCAAGAGAAGGAGTCCGGCAGGTGCGCCAGCCGGTTAAAACTGACGTCCAGCTCCTCCAGCTGGCCCAGGGTGCCCAGCTGGGTGGGCAGGGCGGGCAGCTGGTTGTGGCTGAGGTTGAGCTTGCGCAGCTCCCTCAGGGCACTCACCACCTCCGAGCCCAGGGTGGTCAGCCGGTTGTGGCTCACGTCCAACTCGGTGAGGTGGTGGCCGAGCTCGGCTACCGCGGGGGGCAGCCGGGCGAAGCGGTTCCTGCGCAGGACCAGGACGCGCAGGCTGCCCAGCGCCGACCCCAGCCCGTCGGGCACCTCCTCCAGGCCGTTGTTCCCCAGGTTCAGCACCTCAATGTCCCCGATGTTGGCCGGCAGCACGAGCTGAGGAGAGTCGGGGGACTCGAGCGGGTCGACTCCAGCCCCGGGGCAGCCCCCGGCCGCGCTAAGGGTGAGCTGGCGCAGGTTGCTCCGCAGCTTCCTGGCGCGCAGGGCGGCGTCCCGCCACAGCCTCACGGTCTTCAGGTTGCCACTGTCCTTCCCCGCCATGGCGGGGCCCCGGGCCGACACCCTCGCGCGGGCGCGGGAGCCCACAGCTACATGCCGCGCTGCGCCCGGGCCGGCGCCCGGCTCCCGGGCCCTCTCGCTCCCGCGCCTGCCCGCCCACCAGCCCTCCGGCGGCCGCGGGTCCTAGCGCAGCCGGCGGCCCAGCGCCCGCAGCTGAGGGGCAGCGGCGGCGGCGTCGCGAGCAGCTTTGGGGGGCGCGGGGGAGGCGGCTGCCGGCGCGGGGTGCAGCTCGCATGCTCCCTCCTCGCCGGCCATGGGCGCGCCGCGCCGCGGAGATGCCGCTCCTCCTCACGCTCCGCCCGACTCCGGCCCCGCTACCCCAGCAGCCGCAGCCCCGCGGCTGGCAGCGGCGTCGCCCCCGCGAGCTCCGGGAGGAGGGCGGCGCGGGACCCGGCGGCGGGCATGCTGCGGGCGCAGGGCCGGGGCGCGGCCGCGAGGAGGGGGCGGCGGCGCCTCCTTGTCTCCGCTTCCCGGGGCTCCGGCGGGAGCGCGAGCGCCGCGTCCCCGGCGCTGGGAGGGCGCGATCGGGAAACAGCAGCGCCGCCCGCCCGACCGACCCCACGTGACCGGCGGAGGCGCCGCGTGTTCCCGGCACCGCCCCTGGGGCGGGGGCTGCGGGAGGGCGCGGTGCGGCCCGGGAGCCGGGTGGGGTGCGGGCCGCGCATCCACCGCGCTGGGCTGGGAGGCCGCCCTTGCTGCGGATCTGGGCTCCGGGGCTCCGGGGCTCTCTGGGTTGGGTCCGCCTGCGCCGGGCTCTTTGTCGGCCCCGAGTCTCTAAGGACTTTTTTCCGTCTCCCCTAATGTGCGGATCGGCCGGCTTCCCTGTCTCACCCTTACCCTGCTTGCTACGTCTCTGCCTAAGTCCTCGCCCGAATGGAACTGGCAGAACTCGGGGGCCCGGGTGTCATCGTAGGAGCTTAGGACCAGAGTGTGGTTGAACAAAGGAGGATGGCAGGCGACCATTCATTCATTCGGTAAACACAGTGTTTATGGAGGCCCTAGTTCCAGACCTCCCTCCACCCCACCCCACTGTCCCGGGAAAGGCTTTGAGCAGGCGCCCCCTCCAGCCTACTGAGGGTCGTGGGGTGAGGGCAATGTTAGGTGTTTTTCCCGTGGTATTCGGTTTCCCTTCACAACAACCCCAAGGGACAAATGGCCCATCCCCAATAGCACAGTACCTGTTGCTCTGTGGATTCAAGAAAAGGGCAGCTGTTTCAGTCACAATTCACAGTGCAGAGCTCAAACTTTAAGGCTTAATTTTTAGGCTGCTGTGGGGAAGTGTTTTTGAGTCCAGACCTACACAAAGTCCATAATTTCTTACTAATTTAAGAAAGCCTGGAACCCTATCAGAACTCCAATATCACCTCCATCATTGCCTTCAGGTTGATTGATAAGGAAACAAATCGTGTTCAGGAAACCAGATATGAATTTAACTGGGGAAATGCACCGTTTGACACACTGGGGCGCTACCCCACTGGCAACTGTGGCTGTCGTTTTGATACCCACATTCAGTAAGGTTATTTGAGGAGTTTGTCTCTTCAAAGAGAGCAGCTGAACATCTGAGGCCGGAAATTGGCTCCAGAAGTTATCAAGCCTTTCCAGTACATTCTGTAAGTAGAAAATGCACCTGGACTCTGTTGGGTCTCAGAGGCTCCCTGGCCAGAGGTGAAATGCTGGCAAGTTAATGGGAGAGCTAAGGTGTGTTCACTCTGAAGGACTTACTGGGAGTTCAGATTGTCCCTGTACCCTCACCCATCCACTGTCCCTTCTAGAGATGATCAGAATTTTACAAGAAATATTCTTGGTTCGGCGCCTGTGGCTCAAGCGGCTAAGGCGCCAGCCACATACACCTGAGCTGGCAGGTTTGAATCCAGCCGGGGCCCACAAACAACAATGATGGCTGCAACCAAAAAATAGCCAGGCATTGTGGCGGGTGCCTGTAGTCCCAGCCACTTAGAAGGCAGAGGCAGGAGAATCTCTTAAGCCCAGGAGTTGGAGGTTGTTGTGAGCTGTGATGCCATGGCACTCAACCCAGGGGGACAGCTTGAGGCTCTGTCTCAAAAAAAAAAAGAAAGAAAGAAAGAAAGAAAAAAAAATATTCTAAGTTATCTAGGATAATGTTAGGAGGAAACAGGCTCTAACCTAAGTGGCTTCCCAATTGTCCAACAAGGTGAAGAGTAGAGCAAGGTCTCCTAACTCCCCAGGTAGAATTTATTCCCCTCAGAACCTCACCCCCTCTTCTCTGTTCTTGACCCAAACCCCACATCCTCCACCTGTCAGCCTCTTCTACCACAAACCTGAACCTCAGCCTGGGTGAAGAATCCAGAGAAGGCATCCGCTCCCTAAATGGTTAACCGTAAGTCCTAAGGCGGTTAGAATTATATCTAAATACCATGCCCTAAACTATTCTCTTTTAGAAGCCTTATACTTCCATTGTAAATGGCTTTTGGAAACTGTACTCTTCCTTTGTCAAGAGATAATCTGTAATTTGCTTTATCTAATAAAAAAAGAACTAAATAGGACCAGAAAATACCCCAAGCTGGGTTTTTTCCTCCCACTCTGCAGCCCCAAAGCCTAATGTGAATGAGTCGGCTCTGCAGGAAGAACTTTTTCAGCCTGCCGTGTGCTAGCGTAGCCAGCATGGTAAGAAGCCTTGTAAAAAGGCTCATCCAGCAGTTCCCTAAAAGTCACTGTGTCAAAAACTAGAAAGTCAAATCACAAGAACTCAATGATGAAATAAAACTGCCGGGGAAGAAATTCTGTTCAGTCTGGTTCTTCTATCCAGGCGAGAAAAACTCCTGCCTTGGGCACCCAATCTGGCCCTCTTCTTGCCATGCCAAATCCCTTGTGGCTAAGTTTCTGAAGGCCCAGGAGGACATGTCCCTCCACCTTCTTGATATAAATTCTCAGTACAGACAGCTTTGAGCCTGGTTAGAGAGTTGTGGGGAAGTCTTTCATAGCCATTCAAAGGGAGTTGCTGTTGTTTACGTCCCTAGGCTTTGGGGGTGTGCACCAAGCTCAAGCCTATCTGTGTGCCACACGGCTCCTCTCTGCGCTGGGTGGGATCCAGGTTGGGCTGAGAAGGGGTGTGGGTGTGCCACATTTGTTAGCCTGATGCTGCACGTTTAAATGTTTAGTCATGGGGCATATGGGCCTCCATTTGTACCCTTGCCCCAGGCCCTGCAAGGGATGGGGGTGGCCCTGCAAATGCTGGGTTTTCCTAAAAGAAAACAATCCACCCATCCATCTATCTATCCCTGTTTGGAGAAGAGGAACTCTAAATATTGGAAGTTTTCTTGCCTTAGCAATGTATTCAATGTCATGGATCTAATCTGTAAACGTCCAGACCCTTTCCCATTTAGGCCTTTTAATTGATCTTGTCTTTGTTACTCTTAGACTGTTTTCTCTTTAGCTGTTACCTTGTGACCACAATTACATTTCACGAACATTGGCTTTCTCCCAGAGTCTAGACCCTCCGCAAGGGCACAGAGTCATTTAGGGGAGTGGGAAAGTGCATGGAAAGAGGCTATGTCTTGAGTGAGGCTTGAAAATGTGTCTGGGTAAAGAGAAGGAGCCTGGGTGATAAATGTCTTGGTGTAAATATCTACCAGGGTCAGTCTGAATACAGGTGGTTTGCTCTTACCCCTTGCAAAGATTAACAAGCCCCAGGTAAGCATTCAGCCATGTGCTGAATTTAACTCTGCTTTTAACATTCTCAACTTTCCTCCGTCTTCACAGATTTCTCTCTTGACCTTGCTAACTACTGTCTCGTTGCCTTACTTCCTTTCCCTGACAGATACCTTACAGAAGTGGTCTAGGGCTGATCTGTGCCCCCTCCCCCCACCTCAATTGTCCCTCCTTGGGCCCAGGAATCTGCTTTCCATCCCACCCTGCCATTGGCCTTGACCTCCCATTGTCGGAAATATTAAACAATTTCCTTCGGAAACTTTCTCTTTTCTTGGCTCATAGGATGTTTGGTGTCCCTTTAAGGTTTGATTTTTAAAAAGAGCCCTTTAATAAAGGACTAATTTCCTTCTAGATCGTGTTTGCGATTAGACTACGTGCTACCAAATGAACCGCTGTTAACTGCACGGCACCCTGGCCAGGACTTGCCTAGATAGGGGTGGCGTCTTCAGAGAGGATTTAGTCATTCTGTGCTTTCTGCTCATATTTATATTATTTGTTGCTATTAAAGAGGAATAGTTTATAAAAATCATATGATCTTTTTCTATTGAATGTGATCAGTCACAACTTCATCAAGATCTTGTTTAAGATGATCAAATGTCCCAATGTGCCCAAGAGTGAGAGGTTTCCCAGGATGGTAGACAGTCTGTGCTTAAAAGGAGGGTGGTCCTAGGAAACGGGTATGGTTAATTAACACACTGGGTCTTTAAAAAGAGCCCTTTGTCTTGCTCTGTCTTTACCCCTCAGCAGTTCAGAAAGCCACTTCCAGGAAACGTGGCAATTTGACTTCCTTCACCTACTTTAGGCTTTCAAAAGAGTTCTGATTTCATTCACTCAGCTGTTGCCTAACTTACAAGACAGGACGTTTGTGGGCTGGAGGTTTTCACCAACTTCAGAGTGCAGAAACCACCTGTCTGGTCTTGAAAAGAAATTTGGCAGTCTCTTAACCCTTCCCTGCGAATTGGCTGCTTAGGGCTGATTACAACGTTCTCTCCTTGAAGTCTGGAGATATTGAACATTTTGCTACCTTTATCATGAAATAAGGAAAAGGGCTTTCCACATTTCTCCTTTCTTGTAATTATAGATCCAGTCAAGATTTTGTTTTAAATAAACAGCAACAGCAATGCTTCCTCCTACCTGGCTAAAGGTAACTAAGAGAAAAATCTCAGTTTCATGATTTTAAGTAGACCACATCCTTCTTGGCTTGAGTTTGTAGGAGGCATAAGTAGAAGAAATCAAGGGGGAAGCAGAAAGAAGGGGAGGAGAAAACATGCTTCCAAAAGGCAATACGCTTCTTCCAAAGAAGAGGATTAGAAATAAAGCTTTGAAAATTGACATCAGTTTTGCTAAAGAGAGTCCTGGAAGTCGTGTCACTGGGCTCTTGATATTGGATCTCATGCACTGTGACATCTAAGAATAATTTCCAGTTAGTAGCTAACATGCATAAAAGGTCTTCTGTGCACTGTGTGCTTCTCCTGAGGTACTATTTCCTCTCATCTTCCCAACAGCCCCAAAGAACAGGTCCTGTTGTTATCCTCATGTTACAGATAGAGAAAAAGGAAGACAGAACTGTTGAGTAGCAAAATCTACTTAAAAGTGCAAAACGCTGGCTCGGCGCCTGTGGCTCAAGCAGCTAAGGTGCCAGCCACATACACCTAAGATGGTGGGTTCGAATCCCCAGCCCGGCCTGCCAAACAACAATGATGGCTGCAACCAAAAAATAGCCAGGCGTTGTGGCGGGCACCTGTAGTCCCAGCTACTTGGGAGGCTGAGGCAGGAGACTTGCTTGAACCCAGGAGTTAGAGGTTGCTGTGAGCTGTGATGCCATGGCCCTCTACCCAGGGGGACAGCATGAGGCTCCGTCTCAAAAAAAAAAAAGTGCAAAACGTATGTAGTTAATCACCGTGCTAATTCTGGGGGTGGAGGAGCAGGAAGATGGAGGGGAGTGGCTCTTAGTTTTACTAGGAGCACACTCTGTATTTTAGGCTGTAGAGAAAAAGTACCAGCTGGGGACAGGGCTGACACTCTGTCTTCAGCAAAACTCGAACTGAGCTATTACAAAATTAAAGAATGTCATGTTGGGCAATCAAAAGCTCTGAACAAACAGTATCCCCCAACTACAAGAATTGGCCTTAACATCTGTTATTAAATGTCAGGAAACCGACAAAATGTCTGCGTGAGTTCTAGATCAGTTGTGTGTGTTTGATTTGTCAGTTTTAGACAGAAGGGGTTTAGCGTCAATGTCCATAAAATCTATCCTTCAATTAGAAGGCATTTCTAGGCTTTTTGTTTTGATAAGGGGCATATAAAACAGATGGAAGACTAATTTATCAAGCTGAGATTGTGAAGAATCTGACATCTTCTCTTTGGACTCGAAAAGATTTTAAACATACCTCATCCTCTTTCCCAAATTTAATAACTCTGCCTTGGACAAGCCAGTTCCCATCAGCAATGGCTAAGAAGCCTGAGACTTGTCACTTCAATACAACGGGGAACAAGACAAATGAGTTCAAGATACTGACTCCTCCAGAGAGCAAAGGCAAAATTGTACCCATGCCCCTGTTGTTTTTCCTTCTCCTTGTTCTACAGAAAACTCATTTATCTTGGAATGGGCAACATTAAACTTCACATTGGATCTCTTTGTGTTTCCAGGTCAAGTGGGAACACATATGCTCCCCAGTGAGGAGAGTAAACTGCACT
Source organism: Galagoides demidoff (assembly GCA_963574575.1). NCBI lineage: Eukaryota > Metazoa > Chordata > Mammalia > Primates > Galagidae > Galagoides > Galagoides demidoff. The sequence continues at coordinate 877 of CAUYQV010174054.1, read as the reverse complement.
GTATTTTTAGCATCCGTTGAAAGCACTTTGAGCTGAAGATATTCCACAGGCTCGGGGCTGTTTCACTGCAGGCCAAAGGATTTTCCAAAGTGTCACCTAGAATTCCAGAACTTTCTCTGGGAGTCAGTAAGTCAGACTGTGCCCTCCCCTCCTCCCCCATCCCCTGCTGTGCCCACCATTCTCAGTCCCAATCCTGGAGCAAATATCCTCTTTCCGATAAAAGGAAAAGTAGTCCAGCAATAGCTAAACAGAAAACATCTATGCATTAGTTATGATGAATGCAGCTAACTGTGGAATACTTGGTACTTTGAAATGAAGCATGTCCAGGAGGAGGGGCGTGCAGTGAGGATACTCTGCCCCTCCTCCAAAATTCTCTCTGCCCTTGCACCCTTGTTCATATTGCTGAAAGTAAGCCCTGGACAGGGAGCCACTCCATGGTGGGACTTTGCAAAATATGCCTCTTTGGTGTCTTTGTGAAAGGGAGAGCAAGGCATCTCTGTCCACAAGCCCAGGTGGTTTCAGCTTCCGCTCCGTGTGTCCAAGAGTAGCCGTGCACAAGCTGTGCAGGCCTGGGAGGGGAATTTTCTTACTAGTCTGAAGTTTTAATGAGATTTGGGCTCAGTGAGACAAATAAATGGCTTAAGCCTCTGCTTCTGTTCACACAGTTTGGGGAAAAAAAAATTTCCATTTAAAAAAATAAATGTACTTAGCACCCAGCTTTTTTTTTTTTTTTTTTTTTTTTTTTTAGACGGAGCCTCAAGCTATCCCCCTGGGTAGAGTGCCTTGGCATCACAGCTCATAGCAACCTCCAACTCATGGGCTCAAGCGAGTCTCCTGCCTCTGCCTCCCAGGTTGCTGGGACCACAGGCGACATCCT
>CAUYQV010174050.1:0-27621 GCA_963574575.1 Galagoides demidoff | reverse complement strand
GTGATTAATGATTTCACTAGTAAAGGAGGATTTGGATTGGTACAGGTGAGGGGTGGGGGATTTCTTAACCGGGGGCTAGGGTTGGGGCAGCCTGATTAGGTGGCTGGAGGGAAATACTGTATTTCAAGGTAATAGAAACTTACTGTTTATTATGGTAGCTGTTTGCCTAAAGTGACTCAGTTAACAAGGAAATAGAAACTTAGGGCTCTGTTGCCCAAGGTAGCATTATCAACAGCTGCGGTTGAGCAACCAGGAATGGAATGGGGGAGGCTGCGGGGTGCGGCCCCACGGGCTAGGGGCTAGGAACAGAACTAATGCAGTAAACAATATGGAGCTGGTCTGGCTCTCACAACACCAGGTGGATAACCAAGTGTCAAGTAAGTTTGGAAAAGAATGTGTACCTGAGAATGTCAGGCCTGGCTAGGCCTCAATTCTAGATCTGCCACTTATTAGCAAGATACCTTAGTTAACTGCTCTCTGCCTCAGTTTCTCAATCTGTGCAGTGATGATAAACTTTGACCTCATGTTCTGCCCCCTTTCGCACCAGACTTTCTTACTGTTCTTCAAACACTAAAGTCACTCTTTCTATACTATTTCTGCTCATGATACTTCCGACATCACTTTCTTTACACCAACCAATTCTCCATTCTCCACCAACTGGGTGCTCTATAATTCAACTCAATTCTGACCCCAATTACTCGAGGTTAGCAAAGATCTATAGGATAAAGGCTCAGCCCCACAGGACTGCTCACAGTTCGGACATCAGTCACCAAGTATGGCCCACCCATCCTGACCAACTGGCTATAAAGTCCTACAACTCCCTCCTCAGGATGGATAATTTGCTAGAGCAGCTCACAGAACTCAGAAAAGCACTTTGTGTACCACCACTATCCTTATTGTAAAGGATACAACAAATGAAATACCAAATGAAAAAGACAGAACAAAGGCGGGGGAGGTGGGTTTCAAGAAGCTTCCACACCCCCCCTGGAAATGCCATCCCCCCCAACCCCCAGCACATCAATGTATTCACTGATCAAGAAGCTCTCCAAACCCCATCATTTAGGATTTTTATGGGGGTTCCATTCTGCAAGCATACTTGATTAAATCACTGGCCACTGGTTATTAGCTCCAGAAGTTGGAGGTTAGGGCTCAAAGTTCTAATCTCCAATCACATGGTTGGTTCCTCTGGCAACCAACCCCCATCCCCCAACCAGCTGGAAGCCCATCAAGAGCCGCCTCTTTAGCAGAAACTCAGGTAATGCCAAAAGGGGCTTGTCATAACAAAAGATGCTCCCATCATTATCACCCAGGAAATTCCATGGGTTTTACAAACTGTATCGGGTACCTAAATAGATATATTTTATCACACTGCAGCCTTAGGATTTTGATACCTTTTGGTTCTTCAACCTATAATACGTCCCTGAAATCTGAACCATTCAGGTCTCTACTCAAATCCTACCTTCTTATAGAACTCATTCCCTGACCACCTACTTAAAATAGCATCTTCCTCCCACCCACATCATTCTCTAAGTTCTCACTCTGCCTTTTTACCTCCTTAGCATTTCCAGTAACTGAAATAACACTATTGAAGGAAACCAAAATATTTCATCCTAAAATATGCTTCTTTGACATATTTTGAGATGGCTGTTCAGAGGGTTTGCAGGTAGGAGTAGTCCTACAAAGCTGTCTTTTTGCGAGGGAGATATGTTCCTGTAGAGAATGTGCATTGATACTCTTTCTCAGAGGCCCTCTTTTGTCTGGGTCTAGAAGAGATTAACTTTGAGTCTGACACTTTTAAAATGTGAAAAAAGTGTTGATTCTCTCTCAGGGGTGCTACCAGTCAAATTTCATCTATACAACCAGACCACCTTTGCAAACCAGGCTGCCCCCTTCACCCTCCCATAACCCGATTTACCATTATAACCTGATTTTGGTCCTGCTTTCATCCCCCATTCTTTATGTAACTTAAAGATGGGATACAAGTGGCTTCCTTTGAGATCTTATTTTGTAAGACTCCCTTGAAACATTAGTAAACTTGTATGCCTTCTCTCCTACCAGTCTACTTTTTGTCTGGTGACTTTTCAATGAATCTTCAGAGAACAAAGATGCTTCCTCTAGGCCCCTTCTATTTATTTGTTCACCCTCCCCCCAATCTCCTATTAGAATGTAAATTCCTGAGGAAAGTTGATCTTCCCTAGATCCCCAGTGCCTAAAATGCCTAACCCACAGTAGTCAAAAAAATAATAATAAATATATAATATATATATTTATTGAATAAATGGTGATAACAAGATATAATACCTATATAACAAAGGGGTTTGTGATTCAGTAAAAGAGTGCAGACAGAGGGATATACAATTCTTAACACTCAATAGTGTTGGCCAACACCAGGCGTCCTCAAACTACGGCCTGCAGGTCACACGTGGCCCGCCTAGAACATTTATCTGGCCTGCTGGGTGTTTTTGCCGCCACTGCCTGTCCTGCTTAGCAGCCAACTTGTCCCAGGGCCCGCAGTCTGGCCCTCCAATGGTCTGAGGGACAGTGAACTGGCCCCCTGTTTAAAAAGTTTAAGGACCCCTGGCCAATGCTATCATCAAAAGAACCCAGAAGATAGCCAGGTCAACATGGGCAGGGGGAGATACGTTTCAAGGATGTGACAGGACTTGAGCTTGATCTGGAAGGATAAGGATTTTTTTTCTTGGGCGGTACCTGTGGCTCAATGAGTAGGGCGCTGGCCCCAAATACCGAGGGGGGTGAGTGTGAACCCAGCCCCAGCCAGTTAAAAAAAACAGCAGTAACAACTGCAACAAACATAGCCAGGAGTTGTGGCAGGTACCTATAGTCCCAGCTACTCGGGAGGCTAAGAGAATCACCTAAGCCCAAGAGCTGGAGGTGCTGTGAGTTGTGATACCACAGCACTTTACCGAGAGCAATAAGTAAGACTCTGTCTCAAATAAATAAATAAATAATCATGTATGTCCACTTGAGAGAAAAAAAATCATGCACGTCCACTTGAGAGAAAAACAAAACATGCATGTCCACATGAGAGGAAAAAAAAAAAGAAACCAAGAAGCAACCAGAATGTCCACCCATAGGGAAATAAACTATGGTGCCTCCATACTGTGCAGAGATTAAACTGAATAAGATACACACTCAGTGAAATGATCTCTAAAACACAGTTTTTTTGTTTGTTTTAATTGAGACAGTCTCACTTTGTCACCCTTTCTAGAGTAACCTGGCATCATAGCTCACAGCAACCACCAACTCTTGGGCTCAAACAATTCTCTTCCTCAGCCTCCCTAGTAGCTGGGACGACAGGCGTCCACCACAATGCCCAACTATTTTTTGTTTGTTTAGCAGGCCCAGGCCAGGTTCAAATCCACCAGCCCGGGAGCATGTGGCTGGTGCCCTAACCACTGAGCTACAGACGCCCTCTAAAACATATTGAAAAAATAGTTGGAGAACACACCCCAGTGATCTGATTTAGGGAAAACAAAAATTTTAAAACCACAGATAAGGACAGGTACTGAGGCTCATGCCTATAATCCTAGCACTCTGGGAGGCCAAGGTGGATGGATTACTTGAGCTCAGAAGCTGGAGACCAGCTTGAGCAAGAATGTGACCTCATCTCTAAAATAAAAGTCAGGCATTGTGGCAGGCACCTGTAGTGCCAGCTACTTAGGAGGCTGAGGCAAGAGAATCAATTGAGCCCAAGAGTTTGAGGTTGCTGCAAGCTGTGACGCCATAGCACTCTACCAAGGGAGACTCTGTCTCAAAAAAAAAAAAAAAGAAAAGAAAAGAAAAAAAAACATACACAAATAAGATTTCTCTGAGTATGTGTACCTTATTTATATAGATATATACATATTTTATTAACCATTGTATCAACTCCTTAACACTGTGTCTGAAACATAACTGTTTACGTTAAATATTAATTGAATGAATAAAAAAGAAGCAAAAAACATATCTACTTGTCATGGTAAGTACTGCTGCATTTTTAAAAGACCGCATTAAAGTACTATTAAAATGAATTCATAATACTTAGAAAAGTAAAATTCCAAGACCTAGATATACCATCAAGAGGTCCAGGCACCAGACCCTGAATAATGTCCCCAGATAACTAATTTAGTTGTTTTCAGCAATGAGGGCTCTAGGACAGCAACTGTATGCCCACCTTACCTCTCCAGCATCAGCCCCCTTAACAGGAAAAGGTGCTGGGCTTTCAAACATTCCTGAACACCAAGTTATTAGCACGTTCTTTCTAAAGGGTACTTTTCCACTAAATCGCGGTAGCTGGAACTGGGACTCGGGCTCTCGGCCTTCCCAGCATATCGCCCGCCAGGAGCCGGGTAAGGAACGAACGTGGGGAAACTTCCTTCCCTCCCGGTAATCTGTCTCTCCGCTGAGGCATCATGCCCCGCGACACCAAACTCCTCTCTGATCCCCCCCTCCCCAGAGGTCACCAAGATAGTTGCTGAGAAGCGCGGCGTTAAAACCAAGGAGAGGAGGAGTGGAGCGTGACCGCACCTGTGCGCTCGGCTCTAACCCGAGGAGGGGTCTGGGAACCGGTCCCTTCATTTAGGGCCAAGGACTCCGCAGCAGTCACCACGCGAGTGATTCAAAGCTGCGCACTGCCGTGCTCCAACTTGAGAGGGACGGGGAAGAGAAAGCTAAGTAGGGGTGGTGGGCCTCGGACCCGATGGGGCCCTGGCGGTGCCGGCACCACAGGGCAGGGACCTGTCCCCCCACCCCGGTCTCCGCTACCTTGGGCCGGAGCGTTCGCGACTAAGTCCTCGGATCTTAGGAGTGTGCTGGCGAGGGACGGAGGGCGGGCGAGAGGCGCAGAGCCGGGCCGGGACCTGAGCCGGAGCGCCTGGGGCTCGCCCACCGCCTGGGGGTAACGAGCACGGTGACGACACGTAGGGTCAGCTCCGCGCTGCCACTCCTCGGGCTCTGCGCCTAGCTGCAAGGCGCCGCGGGTCTCAATCGCAGCAACCGCGGCGAGAGTGTACTCTGCACCGGGAATATCGATCCGCGACGCGCAACGTACAGCCATTGGCCTCCAACCGGCCGCGGGCTCGGTGCCAGGAGCTGGGGCGTCGGGCCGGGGCTCCCAATCGGGGCGGGGGCCGAGGACGTGAGCACCGGCTGTCCATCACAAGCCACGCCCACGCGCACGCCCACTACGGTCCTACCTACGGGGCGGACCCGTATGTGCCACGACGAAAACGTGTCTACGCCCCTGCAGATTCTATTGGCTAGAAGGCCGTGAGAACTGCTACCCCCAACCAATTGAAATGCACAATTGGCCCGTGGGGGCGGAAGGGCGAACTTCACGCTTCCTCAGGAGCCAATAGAGAAGAGGAATGGGGAAGCGTTTTTTGAGGTGTTGGCGGAAGATGGCGGCCGCGGAAAAGGGCTGGTGTGTGTGCGAGTTGTTAAGGTGAGGAGCCGGCGGCGTGGGCTTTTTGGCGTTTTTTGTTATGTGGTGGCACTTTCCCGTCCAGTGTAAGTAAAGTTTCCTTTGCGGGGAGTAGCTTTTCTTGTCTTGAATGTAAGGCGTTTTCTTAAGCCAACGAGCAGTCTTCTCTACTTTCTGGGGGTCTTTGAGATTGGGCGGAGCCGTCTAGGTACTGAAGATTTTGTGTCCCGAGTTCTCTACCGCTGTCTTACTGCTGGCACAGGGGTCGAGTTTCCTTCCCTGCTTCAGTTTTTTTTCCCTCCTTTTCACACTCCAATTAGTGTGTCAAATTATTCATATTAATTTTTCATTTTCCTTTATGATTGAGCTAGAAGAGCTTTTCCAGTCTTTCATGTCTGTTTTTGGTAAAGAAGAAACCGGATCTTCCTTAATCTTAGTTTCTCCGCCTTAACTCACCAATTTGCTATTGTTAACACGTCACTCAAATATAAAACTTACTTTGAATTCTATTTTTTGATCATCCATTGATTTATTTGTTCTTATTGATGTAAGAATAGTTTTATAAAATTTTGTTTTGCATTAAATAAAGTAGGTGATACACTGTTTCGTCTCGAAAAGTTGGGAAATAGATATGTAAAAAGAAAAGTCCCTGGAATGCTACCATCTGGCAATATCTAGTGTTAACATTTTGGTGGAAAAAAGTCGTAAGTTTTCCACCCTTGTTGTTTGAATACTAGTGCCTTTTAAATGCCTTGCTCTACACTAATAGAAAACCTAGTATAGTCTACCTACCTAGTTGTTCTTTTTTTTTTTCCTACCTAGTTCTTTTAACACTCCCATATTTGTGGTAAATATCTGAGTTAGCCTGAATTTTCTTCGTATACTACAACCCAAACAACATACGGGCGGTGCCTGTGGCTCAAAGGAGTAGGACGCTGGCCCCATATACCCGAGGTGGCAGGTTCAAATCTGGCCTGGCCAAAAACTTCAAAAAAAAAAAAAAATTACCAAACAATATATAACTACAGATTGAATGTAGAAGCAGAGAGGAAAACCCACTTTCTAGGTTAATGTTAAACCAGATGTTAAAGAGATTTGCAAACATTTACACCTTTTTTGATGTCTTTTTTGTTTGGAAAATATAGTTTTTATATAAAAATAAATTAATGTTATTTGTTATTTTTTTAATCCATAAATTTAAAAAAATCTTCATAAATTTAAAAAATTCTTCAGTCTTCATTTCTAACATGCTAAATGTTGGTAGATATAATCATTGTAAACCACTGGCTCTCAACCAGGAATGATTTTGCTCTCCATGGACATTTGGCATTTGGCAATGTCTGGAGATATTTTTGATTGTCATCCTTGAGAGAGTGCTACTGGCATCTAGTGGGTCACAACCAAAGATGCTGTCAAATATCCTATAATGCACAGAACTGCCCCCCCACAAAATTATTTAATCCAAAAAACGTCAATAGTGTTGAGATTGAGAAACCCTGTTGTAAACAAAAACTATGTTGGGTGCTCAGTAATTTTTTTTTCTTTTTTTCTTTTTTTGAGACAGAGCCTCAAGCTATCACCCTGGGTAGAGTGCTATGGCATCACAGCTCACAGCAACCTCCAACTCCTGGGGTCAAGCGAGTCTCCTGCCTCAGCCTCCCAAGTAGCTGGGACCACAGGCGCCCGCCACAACACCCAGCTATTTTTTTGTTTGCAGCCATCGTTGTTTGGCGGGCCTGGGCTGGATTCAAACCCGCCACCTTAGGTGTATGTGGCTGGTGCCTTAGCCACTTGAGCCACAGGAGGTGAGCCGGGTGCTCAGTAATTTTTAAGAGTATAAATGTATCCTCAGACCTAATTATTTTAACAAATCAAATAACTTTTTCAGGTAACAGATTTGTTCACAGCAGGAAATCTCACATGAGAAATTTATTTCAAAACTAAATATCAATAATTTATTTCTCTGAAAATGTAATATGTTTTCTACTTAAGACAATGAAAATTATGTAACTATACAAAATATCTCCTATTTGCTTTGGTTGCTAAGCAAGCAGCCCATAGCCCAATTTGCCATTCACTAATATATATAGACTTAACAGCCTGCATATCTCTGTCCCCCATCAGCCTCTACACTAACGTACATACTATCTTTCACTCTATTTTTTCTGGTCCTGGCATTTTTTAATTTAAATTTTGGTGCTACATTGTTTTTATATCTTCTAAATTCCTCAAACCCTTTATAAAGGATAGGCAGGGAAGAAAAAATATTATTAGTAAAAAGAAAAGATACATTGTTAGGTACCAACTATATTAGCCAATCTTAAAAGAAAAACATACCTTGAAAATTTATTTTAATATAAGAGACATTTAAAGAGGTGATAAAATTATGCATCCAGTCAAATTTTTATTGGTTGCCTTTTCTATAAAGCATTATGGTAGGCACTGGGGCTATCGTAATGATGAGACTAGGCCCTTGATATTGTAGAGCTTCTGTAGACTTGATAGTAATAGAGAATGTTCTTACAGTTTATGAATGAGTTTATTAACATTGATTGAGTAGAACATTAGTGGCTTTTTCAGTTCATTCAGAGGCATGTAAGGGAGTGGTATTAAGTCATGTAAACAGATCAAATGCAGAATTGAGAATAGAACTGGACAAATCTAAGTTCCATTTCTTTTTTACCCTACTTTTTTTTTTTTTTTGAGATAAAGTCTCATTATGTTGACCTCGGTAGAGTGTTGTGGTATCACAGCTCACAGCAACCTCAAACTCTTGGGCTTAAGCAGTTCTCTTGCCTTAGCCTCCCAAGTTGCTGGAACTACAGGAGCTTGCCACAACACCCTGCTATTTATTTGTTGCTGCTGTTGTAGTTGTAATTGTCATTGTTTAGCAGGCCTGGGCTGGGTTTGAACCCACCAGCCCCGCCAGCTCTGGTGAATGTGGCTAGTACCCTAACCACTGACCCTCTTTTACCCTACTTGAGGTGAAGTGAGAGGAAAAGACGATTTACTACCTCATGAAACTTTTTTTTTTTTTTTGAGACAGAGCCTCAAGCAGTCACCCTGGGTAGAGTGCTGTGGCATCACAGCTCACAGCAATCTCCAACTCCTGGGCTCAGGTGGGTCTCCTGCCGCAGCCTCCCAAGTAGCTGGGACCACAGGTGTTGCCCGCCGCCAACACCTGGCTATTTTTTGGTTGCAGCCGTCATTATTCTTTGGCGGGCCAGGTTGGATTTGAACCCGCCGCCTTAGTTGTATGTGGCTGGCGCCTTAGCCACTTGAGCCACAGGTGCCGAGCCCTCATGAAACTTTTAACTAATGGAATATTGATCATTAAATAAGTATATTTCTTTGAATTACATACTGTCATTTTGAGAGACAGATGCCATTCCTAATCATGTCTAGTTTAGGTTAATAGTTAATGTTTTTAATCCCATAATGGATATACAGAGTTGGTTCAATGCTGATAGAAGTATATTAAATTGGATGCTATAAAGATTAGAATGAGGGCAGCGCCTGTGGCTCAAAAGGGTAGGGCGCCAGTCCCGTATGTCGGAGGTGGAGGGTTCAAACCCAGCCCCGGCAAAAAAACTGCAAAAAAAAAAAAAAAAAGATTAGAATGAAAGACGACTTATGTTTTCAACATTGGATATTTGGTAGTATTCAAACTTTCATAACTAAAAAAATTCAAAACTTGAATATTAGCAGACTTGCAAACTACATTTCTCTCTTTTTGCTACATATTTGTAAAGTAGATATGTAAAAGTAGACCATAATTTGTAGTCTTTTCTCAATAGTCATCTTACTGATTTCCAACTTTCCCCACTTATTTCAGGTTTTTTTATTCATTATTGTTCCCTGGGTTAATCGTATGTGGAACTTTATGTGCATGTTTGATCCTCTTCCTTTGGCAAGTCAGACTGCTGCTACAGAGAAAGAAAAAGTCAATGTCAACTAGCAAAAATGGGAAAAATCAAATAGTGATTGCATTTTTTCATCCATACTGCAATGCTGGTGGAGGTGGAGAAAGAGTTTTATGGTGTGCCTTAAGAGCCCTGCAAAAAAAGTAGGTATGCATCTTTCTTAGCTAATCTGCTATATTGTTGCCATTGTTTAAGAAATCATCAGCCAGAATTCTTCTTTCTAGTACCTCACAGATATCCAGGAATTCCTTTAACTGTTCTTCAATAAGAAAACATTTCTGACCAGGTGTGGTGACTCACAGCTATAATCTTAAGCACTTCGAGATGCTGAGGCAGGCACTTCAGGGCAGGAGTTTGAGACCAGTCTGGGCAATATAATATAGCAAGACCCCATCTCTACAAAAAATTAGCCAGATGTGGTAGCATGCACCTGTAGTCTCAGCTATTCAGGAGCTTAAGGCAAGAGGATTGCTTCAGCTGTAGTCATGCCACTGCACTCCCACCTGTGTGACTCCTGTCTCTATTTAAAAAAAGAAAGAAGGAGCCTATGTCTCTCACATGCCCACTTGCCTTATATGAGCCTATTGAATTGTAGTTGCTATGCTAAAGAAATGGCCAAGAGAAAGTGTCTTCTCTTTTATAGCATAATTTAATGAGGATAACTAGTCACCTTTAGGAGAATGTATGCAGAAGAGATTAAATAATAAACTGAAATATACCGAGTATTGCAGAGCATTTTAACCTGAATATTTTTAGTGTGTGGTAGCACCAGAAATAACCTCTGAAAGCATGTTTGATTCTAATTTTGATGTCATTACCAGTTGTATAGTCTTAAATTACCTGTTAGAAGGAATATGGTGTTACACTTTTTTTAATGTTTTAGGCTTCTTCATCTCTACCTCTTCTACTCTGAAAGTATTTATGATTTCCTTTTAGAAAGAAAAAAGCACAGTAAAGTATAGGTTTCATTATTGTTTTATTATATAAGGAGAATGATTATCCCTTCATGGTTATCCTATAACCTGGCACACACCATTCAATTCCAAAACCTTCACATGATTCCCTGTGCATTTCTATATTCTTGGTTCATTCCAGCTTCCAGCCACCACCCCTGTATTTACTTTGTCATCTTCTGTAACTGCCAAGATCCAGAGAATTCTCTGAAATCTCGGCTCAGCGTCCGTTGCACAGTGGTTATGGCACCAGCCACATACACAAGTGTGGCGAGTTCCAACCCAGCCCAGGCCAGCTAAAAACTGCAACAAAAAAATAGCCAGGCCTTGTGGTGGGCGCCTTAGTCCCAGTTACTTGGGAGGCTGAGGCAAGAGGATCTCTTAAGCCCAAGAGTTGGAGGTTGCTGTGAGCTGTGACAGAGCAGCACTCTACTGAGGGTTACATAGTGAGACTCTGTCTCTAAAAAAAAAAAAAAATTATCTTAAATCTCATCTCCTTGAAGTCTTCCTTACTCTAATCAGTACTATTCTCTCTTTTTTTTTTTTTGGTCATCTAACTGGATTATCTAACTCTTGAGGGCAGTGGCAAAATACCATATCTGTACACTTAGCCCCCAGCAACCCCTGCTACTCCTAATGAACCTGCAAGGAAAAGAAATCCACTATAGTAGAACCTCCAGAGTTGACCAGCTCCCTAAGCTGACCTAATTTTCATAGACCAGACGTGTTCCATATGTAATGTAAGTTCCTTATATTGACCACCTCCATGAGTTCACCAGTTTGTTATAGTCCCTTGGTTGGTCAACTTACAGAGGTTCTGCTATAATTAGTATGACATAGATACTTTTCATCTTCTTCTGGCTACTTTTTATTATCCTCCTTGTTCCTTCACATATACTCTGCTCCAGCATGCTGAACTCAGAGCAGTTCCCTAACATACCATCTCTCTCTAGGTTCCTTTGCCTTTGTAGATAGTGTTCTTTTTATTCTGAAATAACTTTTTTTCTCCCCAGTTAATCCCTGTAAGTCTTTTCTGACTCAGCATGTGCTACAGTTCACTATTCATTTTTACTTTGGGGACCTGCTATGTATCAGGCACTGTTCTTGATTAAGTGATTAAAAAAAAAAAAAAAAATATATATATATATATATATATATATATATATAAAGTCCCTTTCTTCTGGACTTTAGATTTTAGTTGAGAGAGATAAGATAATAAAAGCAAATAAGAAAAATATCAAGTAGTGAGAAATGCTATATAAATAGTTAAAATAGAATAATATTAGAGTGAGTTGCTACTTTAGATTAAATGATTAGGGAAGATCTCTTGAGGAGATTAACACTTAACTCAAATCTGAGAGACAAAAATAGCTGCTGTATTCACCTAGTGTGGCATTGTTTGAAGTTCTTTACATGTGTTAGCTCACTTAGTCCTCATAACAACTATTATCCTCATTCAACAGAGAGCAAAACTGAGACTGGAGAACCTAAGTTTTAAACCATGTACGGAGCTGCCTACCTTGTGAAAAAGACTGTGATTACTGAGAAAAGAGTACTCAGACAGAGGGAACAACTACCGCTAGGCCCCTAAGGCTGGGTAGAGCTTGGCTTGTTCATGAAAAAGGAACAGCAGTATGGCTATACCATAGGGGCAAAGGAGAACATGGAATGAAAGATTACAAAGGGAGGTGGGACCCAGTTCCTTAAGACTTGAGTGAGCAGTGAGCAGGGTATGGAGTTTAGATTTTATTCTAAGTGCTAGAGAAAACTGTTTGAGGATTGTCAACAGAGAGATGATACTCTGATTATCTGCTGCTGCATAAAAATCACCCCAAAATTTAATGACTTAAAACAAGACTATCTCTCATAGTTTGAGGAGTGACTTTGTCTTATGACATAGCTTTGGGGTACCCTGTTTGGAGTCCATCATATTGTTGCAGTCAGATGGCAGCTGGGGCTAGAGGGGTCTAAAGGCTTCTTCACTCACATATCTAGTCCCTTGGACTGAGATGACTGGGACAACTGGGGGTTACTGTCAGGTATCACCCTTGCCAAACAGCCTCTCCATGTGACTAGTTTGAGCTAGTGTACAATATGGCTGTGTCAGGATGGTCACACACCTTACATGACAGTTAGCTGTCTTCTAGAGCAGTGGTTCTCAACCTTCCTAATGCCGCGACCCTTTAATACAATTCCTCATGTTGTGGTAACCCCACATAAAATTTATTATTGAAATGAAATATATGAAAATTATTTTCATTGCTACTTTGTAACTGTAATTTTGCTACTGTTATGAATCGTAATGTAAATATCTGATATGCAGGATGTATTTTCATTATTACAAAGGGGTCACGACCCACAGGTTGAGAACCGCTGTCCTAGGGTGAGCATTCTAAGAGACAAGAAGTAGAAGCTGCTTCTCTTAGAGCCTGGGATGGGAAATGGGGACGATATCACTTTTGCTGTATTCTATTGGTCACAACAGTTCCAGAGCCCACTTATTCCATGGTAGGGGACATTGACACTTTTCCCAATGAGAGGTGGTATCTAAGAATTTATGGCAGAGGTATATCTTCTTTTACATTTTAAAAGGATCATTGTGGCTGCTAGGGAAAGAGTGGCTGGGAGGGTGGCTTGGGAGGAGCTGTTAGATTCTCATCCTTTAGGCTTCCACAGCACTCTGTGGCTACCTTCATCAGTATGTATCACACAGTTTTGCAGTTATTTGTTTATACATCTACTTTCTCCATTGGACTGAATTCCTTAAGGATAAAGACTCTCATACCTGTATCCCCAGAGTTTCATACTAGATGCTTCATAAATACTTTATGACTCGAAGAATATATAGTCAGAGGAAGGCCAAAGCATTAAAAGTCCTAAGAATACACATTTAGATGCTTCCATTCTAATTATATCACATTGTGGTGCAGACATAAGATCTAGCTTTTAAAACCTTTTTGCATTTCTCAGTTAAAAACACTGAATAATGCTTTAACATTATGAGCCTACCTAAAGATACATTTGGTGCATTTAACTCTTGTTTATGAATGTTTCATTAATATTTTATTACTTTTTACAGTCTTTTTTTTAATACTGAGAACATTGTCAAAATAACATTATTTCTTAAAAATGAAAATGTATTGTTTATAAATCAGCAATTTCTGTTGATGCTTACTGTATATGAAACCCTCAGTGGAAGAAACCACAAAGAACTAGAAGACAAGGCCTCATTTGAAGGACTAACATTTTATTTGTAGGGCAGTGGAAGACCGAGGAAAGGGTGGGGTCAGTAGTTCTAATTCAGTGAATGTAAAACAGTAGAAAATTTTGTTATTTAGCATAAAAATAAGTTTCTTTATATTTGTGAGAAAATAATTATCTGTAACTTCTTGCTTGATTTTAGCCTGAGGTAATGGCATTCCTGACTATTCTATTCTACTTTAGGTATCCTGAAGCTGTTTATGTTGTTTATACTGGGGACACTAACGTCAGCAGTCAACAGATACTCGAAGGTGCTTTCAGAAGATTTAGCATCAGATTAACTTATCCAGTGCAGTTTGTTTTCTTAAGGAAACGCTACCTTGTGGAAGATTCACTCTATCCTCACTTCACACTGCTGGGCCAAAGTCTTGGATCCATTTTTCTTGGCTGGGAAGCTCTGACCCAGTGTGTTCCTGACATATACATCGATTCAATGGGATATGCTTTCACGCTTCCTCTGTTTAAGTATATAGGGGGATGTCAGGTTGGAAGCTATGTTCATTATCCCACTATCAGCACTGACATGCTTTCTGTAGTGAAGAATCAAAATGTTGGATTTAATAATGCAGCCTTCATTATCAACAGTCCATTCCTCAGCAAAGCAAAGCTCATCTACTACCATTTATTTGCCTTCATTTATGGACTTGTTGGTTCTTGCTGTGACATAGTCATGGTCAATTCTTCTTGGACACTAAACCATATTCTGTCACTGTGGAAGGCTGGGAATTGCACTAACATTGTTTATCCACCTTGTGATGTGCAGACATTTCTGGACATTCCCTTACATGAGAAAAAGATGACCCCAGAACATTTACTAGTTTCTGTTGGCCAATTTAGACCGGAAAAGAATCATCCTTTGCAGATCAGAGCCTTTGCTAAACTGCTGGATAAGAAGGTGACTAAGTCATCTCCTCTTAAACTTGTCATCATTGGAGGTTGCCGGAACAAAGAAGATGAACTTAGGGTAAACCAACTGAGAAAGCTGGCTGAAGATTTAGGGGTTCACAAAGACGTGGAATTTAAAATAAACATTCCATTTGATGAATTAAAGAATTACTTGTCTAAGGCAACAATTGGCCTACATACCATGTGGAATGAACATTTTGGGATTGGTGAGTTTAGCTTTTAAATAACTTCTTTGATGCCACAAGATGTACATTTTAGGTTCTTTTGATAAAGTAATACTCTGGAAGTCTGTATCAAGTCCTGATTCTCTTCCCTTAATCCACCAAGTATGCTTTTCTCATTTGAGACCCTGTAAGACCGTAGTTAATAACGGTAGTATTTATTTACTACTTACTGTGTATAGGTCCATGTGTTGAGGTTTTTCCAACTATTGTCTGATTTAATCCTCTGTAAAATCCTATTTGATAGATAATCGTTGTTATTTCTGTTTTATAAATAAGGAAACTCAAGCATGGAGACATTTTAGTAATTGCACAAGGTAAATCTTTCAGTAAGTGATGGAGCCCAAATTCTGACTGAGATGCCCCTGCTCTTAGCTGCTATGTTTTTTCTCCCCGTCTGACCCATCTTTGTACTGGTACAGATTCCTGGGCCCTACCCTAGGAATTTGCTGTGTGACCAAATCAGAATATCTCGATGGGCCCAGATGAGTGTATTTTGGTCCAGCTGTTCAGGTGATTGTGCCGTGCATCCCTCCAGGTGGGCTTCTCACAGTAATTCTTTTGTTCCTTTATTAATTCTATACGCATTATTGGAATGGCCCTTTCTCTTTGTGCCAAATCCTGTGAGTGTTCAACTTACCTCACTTTGCCCATTAGCCATTCTTTTTTTTTTTTTTTTTTTTTTAGAGACAGAGTCTCACTTTATTGCCCTTGGTAGAGTACTGTTGAGTCACAGCTCACAGCAACCCTTCAACTCCTGGGCTTAGGTGATTCTCCTGCCTCAGCCTCCCAAGTAGCTGGGAATACAGGCGCCTGCCACAATACCCGGCTATTTTTTCTTGCAGTTTGGCCGGGGCCAGGTTTGAACCCGCCACCCTCGATATATGGGCCCAGTGCTCTACTCACTGAGCCACAGGCGCCGCCCCCATTAGCTGTTCTTGTTTACTCTGGCACAAATGGCTGTCTCTCTTCTGACTTCCTATTGAGTACCTATTTCGGTATGAAATTAAATACTGCTTTGTGTCTAATTTGGGTCAGCATATTTTTCTTAAGGGCTTACTTTGTGCCTTGTGCTGCTAGTTCCTAGGGGAAAATAAGAAAATATAGAATGAAGTTTTCTATACTAAGACTACAATCTATTTTATACTTATTTTTTAAGGGACAGTTCTCACTCTATCACACAGGTTGGAATACAGTGGTTTATCCTAGCTCACTATAACCTCAAACTCCTAGGTGTAAGCAATCCTCCCACCTCAGCCTCCCAAGTAACTGAAACTACATAAGTACTGTGCATAGCTAATTTTTCTATTTTTTTTAGATATGGGGGTCTCACTCTGTGACCCAGGCTGTCTTAAACTCCTGGCCTCAAGTGATCCTCCTGTCTTTGCCTCCCAAAGTACTAGGATTATAGATGTGAGCTCTCTTACACTTTTCTTTCTTTTTTTCTTTTTCTTTTTTTTGTAGAGATAGAGTCTCACTTTACCACCCTCACTAGAGTGCTGTGGCATCACAACTCACAGCAACCTCCAACTCCTGGGCTTAGGCAATTCTCTTGCCTCAGCCTCCCAGTAGCTGGGACTACAGGCACCTGCCCCAATGCCTGGCTTTTTTTTTGTTGCAGTTTGGCTGGGACCAGGTTTGAACCCGCCACCCTCAGTATATGGGGCCTGTGCCCTACCCACTGAGCCACAGGCGCCACCCTCTCTTATACTCTTCTACCCCTAGTTAATGGCAGAGTGCTTGGCTCCAACACTCAGCAGGAATATATTGCTCCAATCTTCTTCATGGGGTCTGACCTCCTGTGCTTCCTGCCCACAGATACTTACTGAGCATTCACTCTATGCCAGGCACTCCGGTGAGGTGCTGGGGATGTGACGGCAACAGGAGCTGCTCTGCCTATCAGAGACTTCCCACTCTTGTTTGGCCCCAGCAGGCTACAGGTGCTGTGCTAGAAAGTATAAGTGGTTGGGTGGTCTTGTTTGTGCTAGAGTAAACAAGAATGGCTAATGGGCAAGGAGGGGTAAATCGAACACTTTGGGATTTGATACAAAGAGAAGAAGCGATTCCAATAATGCGCATAGAATTAATAAAGGAACAAAAGAATTACTGTGAGAAGCCCACCTGGAGGGATGCTCACACCTGTAATCCCAGCACTCTGGGAGGCTGAGGCCAGTGGATTGCCAGAGCTCACAAGTTCAAGACCAGCCTGAGTCAGAGTGAGACCCTATTTCTCTAAAAAATAGCCAAGTGTTATGGTGGGCGCCTGTAGTCCCAGTTACTCAGGAGGCTGAGGCAAGGGAATCACCTGAGCCTAAGAGTTCAAGGTCACTATGAGCTACAATGCCATGGCACTCTACAAAGGGCAACAAAGTGAGACCCTGTCTCAAAAAAAAGAGCAGGTGAAATGAAGCCCTAAAGAGACGCACCTACTGCACATCTGTGAGGTCAGGGAGCAGTTGCCCAAGAGAATAATGCAATGCTGAAGCTGGACCCTGAACAATAATTAGAAGTTAGGCAAGAGGGGAGAATTTCCAGCGGAGGGAACAGCACTGTGACAGGAGTGAGCACAGGCACACACATCAGCTCTTTCAGGGGACTAAGTACAACACAGTTGGAGCCCACAGGTGAGATAGCAGAACGATGGAGAGGTAATCTGAGCCTTAAGTGCTATTTCTGGCCGAGTGCAACTTACACCTATATTCTCAGCACTCTGGGAGGCCAAGGTGGTGGATCTCTTGAGCTCAGGAGTTTGAGACCAGCCTGAGCAAGAGCAAGATCCCATCTGTACTAAAAATAGAAAAAGCTAGCCAGGCATGTGGCAGGCACCTGTAGTCCCAGCTACTCAGGAGGCTGAGGCAAGAGGGTTGCTCAGGGCCAAGAGTTTATGGCTGCATTAAGCTATGATGAACCAGTGCACTTCATCCTAGGAGACTGACTTGACTCTGTCTCAAAAATTAAAAAAACAAAACCAAAAAAACTTGTTTCCTAAAGTCTACTCTGGCTGCAGCATGGCAGTGGGTTGGTGAAAAGCAGAGAGAGCAAGACTTGGAGATGAAAAAAGGAGTGTGGCTGCTGCAGCAACCCCGATGGGAGGTGCGGGTTGACGGAACTTGTAGGTGAACATGCTTGGGAAGGATTAAACAGGACTTGGTGGTCAGTGGGATGCCCTAAATAACAGCCCAGGGCAGGCGTCCTCAAACTACAGCCTGCGGGCCACATGCAGCCCCCCTGGGACATTTTACACTAAGAGCTTCTTCCCACTCTGGACGTGTCCCATGGACAATCTTATTAACACCCATGGGGGCTTCAGTACCTACCTGCACAAGGACAATGCCTCAATCGCCAGGTGTTTTTGCCACTGCTGCCTGTCCTGCTTAGCAGCGAACTTGTCCCGGGGCCCACAGTCCAGCCCTCCAATGGTCTGAGGGACAGTGAACTGGCCCCCTGTTTTAAAAGTCTGAGAACCCTTGGCCCAGGGTTTAGGGCTGGGAAACTTTGTGAATGGTTTGGCTAGCCACAGAGAGGAAACACCTGAGCAGAGGCCATCGGTGAACCAGCACTGATAGTATCTGAATTGTCTGTGGGGCCCATGAGTACGTGTGTCTGGGAGGTAGTTGTATATTGGAGTCTCATGTGAAGAAGAGGGATCTGATCTGGTAATAAAGATTGAGGCGTTGTCCTTGTGCAGGTAGGTACTGAAGCCCCCATGGGTGTTGATAAGATTGTCCATGGGACACGTCCAGAGTGGGAAGAGTCTCTTAGTGTAAAATGCAGGAAACAGGAATGGTTGAGAAATGGGCAGAAGAAATGCTGGGGGAGGGGAAGCAGCTATGTACAAGCTGAGCACACTGACTTAGAAACCAAGGAAGAAAGTGCTTCAGAAAGAAGGGAAAGGGCAGAGATTCCAGTGCTTCCCAGATCTGGGAGGGCAGTCATTAGTGACCTGGGCAAGAGCATGCTCAAGGGAGAAGTAGAAGCAAAAGTCAGACTGTGAGCCAAAAGTCAGAAGTTGAGCATTAAGAGGCAAGCAAATGGCGTTAATGAGCGCAAACCACACTTTCAGGAAATTTCTCTGAAAAGAGGAGTGGAGGGGGGACAGTGGCTGGGAGGAGCCTGCAGCACCTGAGGACAGGAGTGTGGCACCGTAGCTACAGTGCTGATGGAAAGGGTCCAGCAGAGAGGAGGCATAAAGTTGACTAGACTGAGGTCTCTCAGAAAGGACCAAGGGTGCAAGCAGATACAGTGTGAGCTGCAGAGATTTTGCCACTGTCAAATAAACAGCTGGAATGATTTCTGTCCTGGGCATCTAAGATATCAACTCTCTACCATCTTTCAGAGATTTGGGAAAGCAGTTGCTTAAATCATTCTCTGAAGGTCTTCATTTCTGCTAAGAAAGGCTGGCTAGAGAAATTTATACTCTTACTTGTATCATTTGACAGATATTAACCCCAACTTCCATTCAGTTCAGCACTTCTATTGGACATTGCAGTGGTCTCCAGTGTGCCAGAAATCCAGGCAGGAGCATAAGCTACACCTTAGTGTGCTGCACTACGGTGCTTCTCATGGTCTTTTTGTTGTTGTTGTTTCTTCTAATAATGTAATTTGAACTCTTAAAATTTTGCTTTTGGTATCTTTTTACTCCTTTTATCTTTCTAATACCTGGCAACATTCTACCACCTTGCTAATATTCTCTAGTCTTTTACTTTAATTATCTGTGATGTATCCATGAGGCTTCACAGTTCACAAACTTGCCACCATGCCCTTAATGTTGGCAGCACTGTACAAACAACTCGGTAAGGTTTCATTACCTTGGTATATCAGTGTCTCACAGATGTGTTTGTGTCAGCGTGTGGTGGTATTACCATTCTTGAGTGTTTTTGTGTGCCCTTGCAAGAATGTAGAAGCTTCAATTTGAACAACATACAAACATTCATAAATTTCTTATTAAACCTGGCAAGAGTAGAAGTGAAATCAGGGACATGTTATTCCAAGTTTATGGGGATAATGCCATGAAGAAAACAGCAGTGTACAAATGGATTAAATGTTTTTCTGAGGGGAGAGAAAGCTTCACTGATGAAGAGAGCTGAGGGAGGGCAGTAGCAAGCAAAACTGATGAAAACATTGCAGCAGTTTGTTGAATTGTATGTCGAAATTGTCAACAGACTATGAGAAACCTAACAAACCGAGTTATTTTCCTGAGAGAATTAGGAATCTTAACTGAAAAGGTTGGCATGAGAAAGATGTGGCTCTTACATCACTACAGTGCACCAGCTCACACAGCATTGTTTGTGAGGGAGCTTTTAGCCAGTAAAAACAAATACTTACATTGGAATACCCTCCCTACTCACCTGATATGACCCCCAATGACTTTTTCTTTATCCAAGGATAAAAGAAGTATGGACAGGAATCCATTCTGATGATGTTCAGGACATCAAGGGTAATATGATGACAGCTCTGATGGCCATTCCAGAAAAGGAGTCCCAGAACTGCTCTGAAGGGTGGACTAGGTGCTGGCGTCAGTGCATAGCTTGCTATAAGGGGAGTACCTCGGGGTGACTATAGTGATGTTCAGCAGTGAGATATGGAGCACTTTTTCTAGGATGACTTCATAAACTTAACTGTCAAATCTCACATTTGTTGAAAGCTATTCTTACATCTACTTCTCTGTTTTAATTTTGGCATTATTGTGAAGACTAAACTTAAATTTTTTTTATTTTGCACCATGGAGGTTAAATAAGCAAATTTATAGACATGCAGACATTAAATTGAATTTTTTATGAATCTCTTGAAATTGGAAGGTTTCTGCTCATCCTTGTTCTGTGAATATACTCAAAAACTTAAAAGACTACATGATTGTTTTTCTTTCTCAGGAGTTGTGGAGTGTATGGCAGCTGGCACAGTCATCATTGCACATAATTCAGGGGGTCCGAAGCTTGACATTGTTATTCCTCATGAAGGAGAGATAACTGGATTTCTGGCCGAGAGTGAAGAAGGCTATGCTGAGACTATGGCTCGTATTCTTTCTATGTCTGCAGAAGAGAGATTCCAAATCAGAAAAAATGCTCGCGCGTCTGTAAGCAGGTTCTCTGATCAGGAGTTTGAAGTGACATTCCTGTTATCTGTGGAAAAGTTATTTAAATAATGCCATATATGTACAAATTAAAGGTATTTTATATAAAATTATTAAACACTTTCATCTGTAAATATTTTTCTAAACTTGTTCCCTGTTGTAATAAAGTCAGCCTATGCAGTATTCGTAGCATTATGTACATAGGCAAGGTATTTATTTCAGTATAAAAAGGCAAAATCAGATTAGTATGTGGCTCTAAGCTCTAAAAAATATGAATCTGAAAGAAAAAAATTAAGTCATAAAATGTGCTATAATCCATATTTTTTAAATTTCATTTGTCAATTCACTTTTAAGAAACAGGAAAGAAATTTTCCTTTTAGGAAAAAAATAAGTGTTCTGTCAGTATCTGTTTTTGCTTAAAAAACAAAAGAGAAGAAAGAAAATGTTGATAAGACAATGAATGACTGATAATTGACTGGCACTTTAGAATAGTTGTTCTGACATTTTTGGAACACAGAAAAATTCTGATGCATTTAAATACTAAACAATATTGTAGACGACCCTTTGTAATATACCTAATGATTTTCTTGAGAGAAACTTTAAATAAGCTTATTTAATCATGTTCCCAAAGCATACAGTCAAGAGACAAGACTGACTGATGTTTTCTGAGTGTATAAGCATGTGAGGGCAAGGTACTGTCAGCAGTCCTTTCAATAATTAGGAATTTGTGAAAATGATTTTTGTGTAGGACTATCAGCACTTTCATGTGAATCTCTCTTTATCTCTTAACAGCTCCACATCTCAGAGGCTGGAAGTTAGCTTCAAGTCATTCAGGAGAACATCAGATGGTTTTTCTGACATGAGCTCCATCTGCAAAATGCATTTTGAAAAGAACATTGGACAAGCAGTTAGCATTCCTGAGCCTACCCTTAGCTTCATCATGACAAATGTCTGACCTTTTGACACTTAATCTTTCTGAGGCTCAGAATCTTCATGTATAATCTGGTGATGTTAATCTATATCCTCATTACCTTCTACAGTTGTGATACTGAGATGGAAAGTGTGTGAAACTACTTTGAAAACTATAAATGTTATTTTCTATAAAAGTAACAATATATATAGGATAAACATAAAGTTTGTGTGCAATTTAAAACAGTAAATGTACATAGTTATTAGGTAATCCTGTGCTTATCAATGCATTACAACTCTGTAGATTCTTGGTTTTATTAAATTCCAGAATACTTTCTTACTTCACTAAGAAGCTTATACCACTTCATAAGCCAGTAGTTAGGAAGTGGTATAAGTTTAATATGATTTCTATCTTGAATAATGTGAAACACTGTGTATGTTTAGACAATGACCATGAAGACCTACAGCGTTCACATTTTCTGCATATTTAGCATTTCCTGCTAGTTCAGTGAATTGAAACCCCTCACAGTGTGGTTCATCTTTGTGTGAGGGGCACAGGCAAGAGGTCTGTTATTCCTTTGCAGTCTACTCTCAACCATTTATCAATATCTACTCCCAGTTATGTTGTTGGTTCATCTGCAGGCCATCTCTCTGTCATTAGACCAAAAAGCAATAAAACAGAGTCAATCACAAGGTGTTCTGACGCACCAGCATAGCTGTGTGTTCAAGATGACTCCATGTAGAAAAGAAAGACTGGTAGGAATTAGCGCGGAAGGCACCCTACTGATTCTCTAGTCCATTTCTCTCTGATTTTCAACTTCATAGACAAGAACAGTTTAAATCTAAAAACTTTAGTAGACTCCTGTGTCACAATGCTGTTTGATGAAAGAATCACGATTATAACCTGAATATTCTGACTCCTTTCCCAGTGCTTTTTCTCATTTTATACCTAGTCTTTGGGGGGGAAGAGTCGCACTTGCCCGCTCAGCCTCCTAAATCTGTACAAAGAAAATTATGGGACCAAAGATAAAATGGACAGAGCAAAAATAGAGGATGTAGTGAAGTAAGAAAGTATTCTGGAATTTAATAAAACATTCTTTAACCTTTTCCTAAATGATTTTCAAATCACAAACATAATAGTGAAAAATATAATTTGCAAATATTCAATTTCCATGTTCCTAATCTAGTATCACGTGTATTTTTATTTTTTTCTGGATGACTGATAACTGTGAAAAGTGTCAAAGTATCATATCAGCTAGTGTCTACAGAACTTCTGGATGACAATTCTACTAAGACATTGCTTTTGAGTAGTCCAAGCATGCTATGTTTTGAATCCACAATAATGGAAATTCACATTTCTAGGTGTGTTCTACAAATTACATGTTACATAATCTTTGTATAATAATAATTTGTATGTAAATATTTAGACCGAATAGATACAAAATCCATTTGTATCTAAATATGATTTAAAGAAGTGATTTCTCAGCTCAGCGCCTGTGGCTCAATCGGCTAAGGCGCCAGCCGCGTACACCTAAGATGGCGAGTTCGAATCCCCAGCCTGGGCCCACCAAACAACAATGATGGCTGCAACCAAAAAATGGCCAGGCGTTGTGGCGGGCATCTGTGGTCCCAGCTACTTGGGAGGCGGAGACAGGAGACTCGCTTGAGCCTAGGAGTTGGAGGTTGCTATGAGCTGTGATGCCATGGCACTCTACCCAGGGGGATAGCTTGAGGCTCCGTCTCAAAAAAAAAAAGAAGTGATTTCTCATTATTTTAGATTCTTTTACAGTATGGTGCCTGTTATACCCTTCATGTAGTCTACCAGTTCTCCTACTAATATTCCATAGCTCCACATGCCAAGAAATTTTTATTTTTGTTTAAAAGGAAACAATTTTGTTCTGCCTGTACAAACTAAGAATAATAAACTATCAGTTTTAATAGCCTTTTTTTTAACTGAATATTTTAGAATAGGAAAAACTACAGAGCTTTATACACTTTATTTTAATAATTTTACAAGGCCATCTTATAAGCTAAATTATGAGAGAGGCCAGTGTGGTTATCAATGCTTTCATAATATTTATGTTTATATAAACCTACCCTAGATTCTAGGACTCCGATATGAGTAAATAGAAAAATGTCTGCTGAATCTGTGAATGAGTACAACAGAAAAGTTACTGCTATTATATAACTACAAGTTAAGTGCATTTCTAGAAGGAATTATGTCCCTGTAATTTATTCCACCTTTGCTGCTGCTCCTCTGCTAACTCTTTTTCCTCTTTCCCCATCCTAAATCTAAGGCTCTAAAGAAGCACCTGTTCCAGTATTCTAGCTGTACATGTGTGTACTCGGTTGGACTACAGGTAAATGTCGCAGGACACTTAGGAAGGAGAGGCTCAAGGGTTGATACACTTACTGCTACCATTTAAGAAATAATCAGTTTGACAGCTATCATACATAGATAGACTAGCAAGAAGCTGATTTTTCTAATGAATTTATGCTAAAAATAAATGCAGTTCTGATCAGTAACTTTAGTTTAACAGATGAAGCAAACCTAAAGCCAGAGCCAAATAACGAGAGCCATGCCTGAAGGACGTGACGAGGTTATAACGTGTACAGAATCTCATGGATATGTTTACTTATCACAATGTATTTCCAGTTTAGAGCAAAGAATCCAAAATATTAGAATGAATAAAGCTTGGAAGCCTTTTGTCATGGGGGCAAACCAGACAACCCATGGGCTTGCGTCTTTGTATCCTTAAACATTCCTTTTTTATTTTTTGGTTTTTTGTTTTCATCTTTAATTGATTTGGTCTTTGCGTCTTTGGGGTTTTAAGGAATCATATTTCATTTCCCCTACTTTCAAGGGCTATTCAGGTTACATGAAGTCACTAGCAGTGTTACTAGTTTTTACTAATTTTACCAGATAATGTCCTGAGAGTAAACACACATCTACACTGAGCACTAACAGAAGAGTGCCAGTCTCACAGGCTGTTTGTTACCTACTTTGAAATTAACATAATGGTGAGAGCATTTTCAATATTCACAGCCTCAGGATGTGCATATACTGAGTATTTCCCCTGAAAGAGTAGAATGTAACTATACCAAGTTGAAAGAAGAGTTCCTCAATCAGGAGGTGAAGGCACACACACACACAAAAACTGAACACATTCAACAGATGACTCCTGATGCTTGCATTCCACTGAATTCATTTTCCAATGAAAATTATACTAATTAAATACTAAGCAGAACCTAGAAATAATCTGACCAATCCCTCCTTATTTATCTTTGTTTTCTTGGCATAACAATGTATCAATGTGCCATTTCAGTTTTTGATTTATTATAGAGCAGATATTTCAAACAGCAATCTGCTACCTTAAACTATAACCCCTCCTTCCTAGCAGCAGATATACCCACTAATATTTGAAGAAACATCGATTAAGCTACAGGCACACATTCAATATTGGGATTATGACCAATACAAAAAATTATTTTTTTTTTTTTTTGAGACAGAGCCTCAATCTGACACCCTGGGTAGAGTGCAGTGACATCACAGCTCACAGCAACCTCCAGCTCCTGGGCTCAAGCGATTCTCCTGTCTCTGCCTCCCTAGTAGCTGGGACTACAGGTGCCTGCCACAACGCCCAGCTATTTTTTCGTTGCAGCCATCATTGTTGGGCAGGCCCAGGCTGGATTCGAACCAGCCAGCTCAGGTGTATGTGGCTGGCGCCTTAGCCACTTGAGCCACAGACTCCAAGGCACAAAAAATGTAAGTCTAGTTTCCACCTCCCAGAACTTACAGTCTTAACAAGAAAATATATTAGCATTTATTCAAGAAACATTTCTTTCACTGAGCTAATAACTATATATAAAAAGACCATCATAAGGCATAAAAACCAGGCTCGGCGCCTGTGGCTTGGGTGGCTAGGGCACCAGCCACATACACCTAAGGTGGCGGGTTCAATTCCAGCCCAACCCGCCAAACAACAATGACGGCTGCAGCCAAAAAATGTCCAGGCATTGTGGTGGGCACCAGTGGTCCCAGCTACTTGGGAGGCTGAGACAGGAGACTGGCTTGAGCCCAGGAGCTGGAGGTTGCTGTGAGCTGTGATGCTACAGCACTCTACCCAGGGGTGATAGCTTGAGGTTCTGTCTCAAAAAAAAAAAAAAAAGACATAAAAACCAAATATAGTCCATGCCCTCAGAAATTTATAACCTATACACTTGAAACTATTAGAAAATAATTCAGTAAAACATAATAAAATGGTTCTTTTTAGTGCATAATTAACACAGCATGTGTTGTTCCTCACTTTGCTCAACTGGCTCACGTGATTGTCATTGTCAGCTTCAAAAAAGGTATTCAATATGTGTATACCTTTAAAAATTTCAAAATCATAGTTTTTTAAAATAGCAGCATCATTATTTGGAATTAATGAACCTTTGTATTAGTTTTCTATTGCTGTCTTTATAATAATTATCACAGACTTGAGATAACACAAATGTATTATCTCACAATTCTGTCTGTCAGAAGTCTGAAATGGATCTCTTTAGGCTAAAACAAGGTTTCAGCAGAGCTGTTTTCCTTCTGGAGGCTTTAGAAGAAGTTGATTCTTTACCTTTCCCAGACTCTGTAAACAGCCTGCATTCCTTACTGTAGCCGCCGCCTCCAGGTTCAACAGCAGGCTCAGCACCGCCTTTTCCCTGGTTTTCTCTTGTGCCTTCCTCTTCCATTTTTAAGGACCCTCTTTAAAAACCAAGATAACCTCCTTATTTTAAAGTCAACTAATGGCAAACAATTCTACCTGCAACCTAAATTCCCCTCTGTGGTATAACAATACATTCACAAATTCTGGGGATTAGGATGTGACATCTTTTGGAGGTGCCTATTTGAGCTGCATTATTTTGCCTACCATATATATTATCTAAACTATTTCTTAACAAGTTTTAAAGTAAAATTATTTCTACACTTAAAAATTAGTTCTATTGTCTAAATTAAACGAAAAATTACCATGAAAAATCATTGGGATTACTAGAAAACCTTTACAATAAATGACTGCACTCAAGAAAATACTATAGTTATTAGAGATTATTATTTAAGAAAAACTACATAATCATACTTACATATTTTGACTGATTGTTGCTATTCCAGTACAAATTTGGATGCTAGATAGAGTCAAAATATCCTCCAAACCTTCATTTACTTCACATTTCAGCGTGCTTATCCCCTCTCTTTCTCCTGAGTTTTCAGAGTCCCTAGAGGAACCAGAGGCCTCTTCTCATTCTTTTTCCTCTTTGGAAGTAGCAAGTTTTTCTAGGGATTCTACTCATCTTCAGATTCTTCATAATTTCTGAAATAATAAATGGTAAAACTTAACGTTGTGATATGAAAGCACTGAAGAATACATATGAAACTAGTTTCCCTTTTCACTCCCCATCCTCACTGGAACAATATAAAAGTTGCATCTCACCCAGGTAATGAATTATTTATTATATCAGTCTGGTTTTTTGAAGGATGATAAACAACCAAGATTGGGAGAATCAGTTTTCTGTTGCATTTGTGTTAAACATATTCACCAAACTTATTAATATCCATCTGCTCTTAGGTTTAAAAGGAGAGGAAGAAAAAAGAAAAACTGTTGCCACATGTTGAACCTTTACTGTAGCCTAGTCCCTGTCCTAGGTGGCTACACATACTATATTTCACCTACTATTAACTAGGGTGACCAGATTTTAACATCTGTAAGGCGGGACAACATGGGGCGGGGGCAGGGGATGGGACAGGCAGGGCCTGACAACAACGCAAACTTTGATAAACAGTTCTCGATAATCACTTCTCAGCAATTATTTATTACAGTTTAACATTATAAAATTAACAAAAATAATATAAAACTCATATTCTGGCGAAATAGCCATATGGCCGCCAAAAACCATATATTCCCTTCTTGTTCTCCAGCCCGTT